>CM062287.1:1143544-1191044 GCA_031216635.1 Dissostichus eleginoides | reverse complement strand
TTACTCAACCCAAAAAACATTGTGACATCACAGTGTGGCCAAAATCTGATCAGCTCATTTTCAGACAGGTTTTTATATAATATTTATATAAATGGATCAGGACAAAAAGAGGGGGTCTTTGTTCCTGAAACTTTCAGAATCTCTTTACACAGAGGGTCACACATTTGTGTATAAAAGTCAAAGTGGATTTTTCATAATAGGTGACCTTTAAAGCTTTAATTCCAGAATTTCCTTCACAGGATGCATTTTAACTTCTAACATTTAGCCAAAAACGAGATCCCATTACCATGCATACAGGTCATAGGTCAGTTTATGTACCAAGGTGCTTAAAACTCAACCCTTCTTGCCCTTTAAAAACGATCTGAAGTCAGCCGCCTTGTCTTAAGAAATCTTTACCGTCACAAAGTAATCAACAGTCTTCCCTTTCAACCTGCACCTTTCCTTCTATGTCGACATATTTCTTTCTTCCTCTGCCTCCCCTTCCCTTCCCTCCTTCCTCTCGCACTGCTTCCTCCCCCCCCCCCCCCTCCCATCTCACAGTGTGTGATTGATGTCGCGAGGTAGCATGAACACTTCTCACGCTGCTAGTACACGGAGGAGGGAGGGAGGGAGGGAGGGAGGGAGGGAGGGAGGGAGGGGTGGCAGGATGAACATGAACGATTGATTACCTTACTGCTACTAGCTGATGACTGCTCCAAGCATGGCTCCCCTGGAAATCGATATCCTTTTTTCTCCCTTAAACTTTCTCCCCCCTTCCAAATCAGAGACTCATGCTGCAATTATGAAGGAACGCACATTTGCATACGGAGAAATAATTAAAACAAACAAAGTGAGGCTGGGACCCCCTGGAGAGAGGAGCAAGGAGGAGCAGGGAGGAGGAGGAGGAAGTGAATAATGTGGGCAAAGAAAGAGCTTTAATTGCTCCACGCCAGGGTTTTGCCATTTATCTTCAACTCTCTGGCTCTGACTGTTTCATTTGTCACAAAAGAGAGTTCATGTAGGTGTTTTAAGGTGTTTCAGGGTAAGAGCACACACACTTACTTTTAAGAAACATCGAAATATGAAAAGAGATGGCAAAAGTGCACACATCCTTTACTCAAGTATAAGTACAGATACTCGTGTATAAAAATACTCTGGTAAAAGTAGAACTACTGTCTAAACTTCTTAACTCAAGTAAAAGTAAAGAGGCTTCGAAATGTACTTAAGTAAAAAGTACCCATAACTAGCAGCTGTTTTAAAGAGTACCTGACCTCCCTTTATATTAATAGAACAATAATGTCATTGTTAGCTAATGAATGTTTCCATGCTGAATAACGGCAACATGACAACGTTTTCATTGGTCCCTCTTCTTTAGAGAAGACCAGGAAATGATGGATACACGGATCGTGTTCAAATCAATAGGCACGCAATGACTCTAAATAATAATGATCACGCCACCAAACACACATTCAAACTAAAGGAACCAGCCTGTTTGGAAAATGTAAGAAGTAGAAAGTACAGGTATTTGTGTTCAAAATGTAAGAAGTAGAAAGTACAGGTGTTTGTGTTCAAAATGTAAGAAGTAGAAAGTACAGGTATTTGTGTTCAAAATGTAAGAAGTAGAAAGTACAGGTAAAAATGTAAGAAGTCAAAGTAAAAAGTCGTCAGAAAAATAAGTAGTGGAGTATAGTACTGATACCAGAAAAATGTACTTTAGTACAGTAACAAAGTATTTGTACTCCACTACTTCCCACCTCTGAAGATGACTCACATATTAAGTCGCTTTAGTTTAGAGCAGTACATTAAAGGGTCCACTTTTTAGAGAGAAATGTGCCTCCCTTTAGAAGGAGTCATTATGCTCCTGGAGCTTCCATCCATGCTTAGTTCCTCTTCTCCTGTGTGTGTGCGATTATCGTTCATGTGTACTGGTTGTGAGTTTTCCGGCTTTGTCTCGTTGTGTGTGTTTGCGGTGCTTTCTGAGCAGGCTCCCCGCTGGCGCCGCAGGGGGGCCGAGTCTTCACGCGCCGAGGGCCGTCCGCTACGTTAGCGGCGGAGCGGCTAAAACTCAATTTTCAGCAGAGTGTTTGAAGCCAGAGGATGAAAGTCTCTCTTCCTCTCTGTCTTTCTCTTCTAACGCCTCTGATGGACAAGCCACTTGGTTAATTAAAGGCACAGTCTGCCGTTTCTCCCTCAGATGAAACGGTATTGACCTGATGGAACTCTTGGTAGATAAGAACGATGTGAGTGTCACTGAACTCAGTTAGAGAGTGTGTGTTTTCGTGTACAAATGTGTGTTTCTTTGCCAAATTAGAGTAGGGGAATGAGGCCACTAATGCAGCACAAATTCTCTATATGAGTTAATCACCTCCGTTGTGGTTTTACTGGTGTTCCATTTACTATAGCCTCTCCAATCGAGCTGCCGGAAACTGTCCTTATAGGAAATTTAAAATAACCTTTGTGAATCTGCATTACAAAACTAAGTTGTATTTGAACGTTTTACTTTGCAACTGCTATGGCGAAAGATATAATAGCTGCTGTGATAATTTTACAGAGTACTATTCTGTCTGGGAGTATTGCAAACCTTTGGGAACTGTTATTGGCATTTGATAGAGTAAGCATTTTAAAGAGTCCTCTCCTGCTGATGTTCAGGTGTATATCAGTATGTAGTGTCTCTACTTTAAAGAGTCCTCTCCTGCTGATGTTCAGGTGTATATCAGTATGTAGTGTCTCTAATTTAAAGAGTCCTCTCCTGCTGATGTTCAGGTATATATCAGTATGTAGTGTCTCTACTTTAAAGAGTCCTCTCCTGCTGATGTTCAGGTGTATATCAGTATGTAGTGTCTCTACTTTAAAGAGTCCTCTCCTGCTGATGTTCAGGTGTATATCAGTATGTAGTGTCTCTACTTTAAAGAGTCCTCTCCTGCTGATGTTCAGGTGTATATCAGTATATAGTGTCTCTACTTTAAAGAGTCCTCTCCTGCTGATGTTCAGGTGTATATCAGTATGTAGTGTCTCTACTTTAAAGAGTCCTCTCCTGCTGATGTTCAGGTGTATATCAGTATGTAGTGTCTCTACTTTAAAGAGTCCTCTCCTGCTGATGTTCAGGTGTTCCATTTAGAGATGTCCCGCCCTTAGCCTATCACATACAATGTGTTGGAGCGCTAGCCAATAGGAGCGTGGGTGTTACATAGTGATGTCATTGTGACAAAAAATGGAGTCCAATTTCAGGCAAAGGGGGGGGGGTGGCAGAAACTCTCAGGAATGTTAGCCTTTGCAGATCATTCACATGCACTAACACCTATATAACACAGTACAATAGAGGGAAGACCCCCAAAATAATAGGGCCTCTTTAAACATGAATATTTTAGTGTAATCAGATATCTTGCATCATATTTCTCTGTATCACCAATATGGAGGTCTGAATTCAAGTGGGTGAAGTTTTCAGGTTCCGAGGGTCTTCACGTCCGTTTTCAATCGGTTTATTCGACGTGCACATTGGTTTTGGTTCAGTATTCCACTAATCCAAAAGTCATTTGTTTCTTGTATTTGGATTATCTTTGCTTTCCTGCCAAATAACAGCCTGTACTACAAGGTCATGTGACGTGTTTCAAACCTTGGTTGAGTTGTAATTAGGTACTGTGTTGCTAAAAATGGGTGGAGACAGAACAACAACATTTTTCAGGTGTTATCAAACCCTTTGAAAACACTCTCGGAAACAGTGGTAGAGAAAAATCATGCTGCTTCTTTTAATCAGAAGTATAAATACACAACGCCAAATTAAAATATGTAGCTACATCTTGGTTTCTGAGCACAACAACAACATTAGCTGATATAACCAAAGCTGTTATTAGACTTAGGGAGTGAGCTTGCATGTTTTTTTATTTTTCCTTTAAAGATATTTGTAGTCCACATTAGCATGCAGCCTGGTTCACCCTGTGTAAGGAAGTGAACATCATCTGAGCTGGCTGTAGCTGCGGGCGAAAACAACAAGGCTTTAAACGCGCCCTGTCGAAGAAGAAACACTCTCAGTCTCTCAGAGCTCTGTCTAATCGTGGGCTTCCTGTTTTTGTTGCTCTCTGCATGCGTGTGTGTGTGAACCCCTCGCTGTTTGTGAGCTGTGCGACACCGCTGGGTGCTCTCTGGATATCAGGCACCCAGGGATCCTCAGAAGCAGGCATTACCAAGTTAATGCACCTCTGAAGAGAGCATCTGCACTTAAGACAATTATACCGCAGATGTGTGTGCGACAAAGAGGAAAGAGTAGACAGAGAAAAGGTTGTTAGGGAAGAAGTGGAAAGAGATGCCTTCGCGTAAAATACATTTCATTCCCCTCTGAGTTCCTCACCTCTCCAGAACGTTTGAGGTTTATTTTCAGGACCTTGCAATCGCAACAAAGTCAGCAGCACACACACATCTTTCCTGGTTATCTCATTTTTGTAGAATCTGCTGGCTTTTTAAGGATGGTACACACTTAGAAAGTACCTTTGAACTGCTGCCGCTTCAGGGGGACGTCCGACCTAAGACTTATACTGTACCTCGACTATTCTTTTCTTGAATACGGCCGAGTGCAATACGCCTTACCTGATGCAGCGTTGTTGATATAATAATCACCAAATGTTCCTTAGGGGTGCTGGTTGGCTGATGTTGTTACTTTAGGCCATAACAGACCTGAGATTGGATCAATTGTGTTCCTTCAACAAGGACGTAATTCTGTCAGCGCTTGAGTTTTAATTTAAGTTATCAAATTAAGTGATTTAGCAAACTGTTTTGCCTTGAAAGTATACTTACAAGTACCATTTATGCCATCATCTATTGGGAAAACAATCAAGCTAGCTAAATGGTTAGCCATATCCAAAGTCTGATTTATAATCAAGAGGACATTTATTCACCTGAACGTTTTCTAATAGGATTATTAGCATCAGAGTTTTATTTTAAATTGTGGAATATTGTGAAGTTGGTTTAGCTACAGTAAAGCTCAAATTAAAGGTGTTCAGGTGTATATCAGTATGTAGTGTCTCTACTTTAAAGAGTCCTCTCCTGCTGATGTTCAGGTGTATATCCGTATGTAGTGTCTCTACTTTAAAGAGTCCTCTCCTGCTAATGTGCAGGTGTATATCAGTATGTAGTGTCTCTACTTTAAAGAGTCCTCTCCTGCTAATGTGCAGGTGTATATCAGTATGTAGTGTCTCTACTTTAAAGAGTCCTCTCCTGCTGATGTTCAGGTGTATATCAGTATGTAGTGTCTCTACTTTAAAGAGTCCTCTCCTGCTGATGTTCAGGTGTATATCAGTATGTAGTGTCTCTACTTTAAAGAGTCCTCTCCTGCTGATGTTCAGGTGTATATCAGTATGTAGTGTCTCTACTTTAAAGAATCCTCTCCTGCTGATGTTCAGGTGTCCCGCCCCTTAGCCTATAACGTACAATGTGTTGGAGCGCTAGCCAATAGGAGCGTGAGTGTTGCTTAGTGATATCACTATGTTACAGAATAAACAAAGGAGTCCAATGGAGGCGTTTCAGGCAGGGGGGGGGGGGGGGGAACACAGGGATTTTGGCCTTTGCAAACCATTTACATGCACTAACACTTATAATCAAAATACAGGAGAGGGAACACCACAAGGGTCTCTTTAATTTGTTCTTTTTTCTTAGGATATCCAGTATAATACTTAGCTTTGGGCACACTTCTTGTTCTGGTATAAAAGTTTGTTCCACTGCCCCGTGAGTCAGCAGCACCTTGTCCCCTCCAGAGGACAGCAGCACAGATTGGACCCCCATATGGCAGGCCCCTGTCCGGTGGTGATAAATAAACTGCTGGCTCCTCTGACCTCTACCTCGCACCCAACATGTGCTGCTCCTGGATGGGGGGGAAGAGCTCAGCGGGGGGGGGGGGGGGGGTTCTCTGCCCCTTCTATCCCTCCTGCTCCGACTCTTCCTCTCCCCTCCGCCGGTCCATCTCGCGCCGCAGATTGCCGATGACAGCCGCGCTATTTCAAGTCAGGTTTTTGAGCTAAATTGGAGTGAGCAATACCACCTGTGCCTGCTGAAGGGCCGCGCCGGAGAGGAACTGGGGGGGAGAGGTTGGGCAAGGGGGGGGGGCAAAAAGCTGCTAGCTGCAACCATCAAAGCCTCTTTTCTAACATGCAATCTGCCCAGCTGGCTCCCCTGTGAGGAGCTCCGAGCAAAGATGGTGTTTCTTTCTCTCTCCTCACCTCGCTCTCTCTACAGGTGTGTAGCTTCCTCTCTCACTCTTTATCTTCCCGGATCTCGTCACCTCTTTTTCCCACCTTTCTCTGTGCATCCATCACATTTCTTTTTTTCCGTTATGCCTTTAAGGCTCCTTTACACTAAGCATTCCCAGACCAAGCGTGTGAAAGGTATCAGGTAATCCAAAATGAAAGAAAGTGCTAGATTGCACCATGACACATCCACTGACAGCTGATTCAGAGCCTTGGAGACCAAAGAGAGCTCATCAAGATGTTTCCGGTGTTATAAAAGGTACATACTAATGTGAATGCTGCAACAACCAACGTGTACAAACCAGCATGAAACCATTCTGAACATAATGATTATTGCAAAGTGTGAAGTGTTGTTTAAAGGAGACAATGTTACCTAGGGGGCAAACCAAAGCTCATGCACACCTTGATAAAGTATACTCAAAAAGAAAAGGCTCTTTCGTCTTAAACACTGCATCCATGTTTTTCTGTAAACTCACCCCAAAAATGACAGATTCCACCTTGTCACATGCTTTTGAACTATATATAAACTATTTTAGATTCTTATCAAAGATGAAATGCCCATCCAAGGGCTGCAAAAAGCTGCCCCGTTAATCTTAAACTTCAATAAAAAAAACGTTGCATTACCTCTGTTACGAATTACAGAAGAGCTAAAAAAATAAACACCCCTTTAATTCCATTTAATTCTTTTTTTTTACATAATTAAAAATGTCTAAAAAGTTGAGGGAAGTACAGAAATACACCATTATATATTATAAAAGTTATATGATTATATTATTTTAAACATATATGAAAACAACTTGTATATAATGAAAGCCAGATGGACACAAATAACGATTTTCTTTTATTTAAGTTTTCAAAAGTTTTATTTCATATGGCAAAATATTCAAACTTATTATGCAGGATCCATTGTCAAATTGTACTTCCTTTAAAGAAGTGGTGCCTTCCTGTGATTTGTGCTGACCTTGACCTTAACATTTGAGATTAACATTAACAACCATAAAAGCAGGAAGTTAGCCCATGCTTGTAGCCATGCCGATAACTCAGCTCAGGACCGACAGTTCCAAATGTTTTCACTTGAATACAACAGATGATTTTGATTTGTCAGCGTTCCAAAGCCCACAAGGCATTCACTAAGTTAGATCATTAATCATTCCAAACTCATACATGAACACATACCCACACAACTTTATTTCAAATGTCAACCTCCCAAAAGTTTTTTTTATAAAAGATACAAAACACAGTTCATCAGGCTGAATTTTGGTACATTTTAGTTTTATATGGCTGCAAAGATCTACATAATCTAAGCTCGAAGGTCCGCTTGCTAGATTTGATTTGGAACCTTAAGCTGGTCTTTCTTTGTGATGGCAGTTTGTAATGACTTACTTTAATGATGGTCAAATCTTTATTCTCTGAGGAAGACCATGTCATACTGTTGAAGCTCTAAAAAGCTGAGTGGACTTTAATCTGAAATATTTAGTTAAACAGTATTTCCAAAAATTGAGTGGACTTCCTTGCTCAAAAACAATAGATTATTTCACCTGCCGTCTTGTTGACAGTAAAACTTCTAGTCTAAAGTGTAGGATAAGACTAGTTGTGTGTACCTTTTAAAGGTACTGATGTTCAGGTGTATATCAGTATGTAGTGTCTCTACTTTAAAGAGTCCTCTCCTGCTCATGTTCAGTTGTATATCAGTATGTAGTGTCTCTACTTCAAAGAGTTCTCTCCTGCTGATGTTCAGGTGTATATCAGTATGTAGTGTCTCTACTTTAAATAGTTCTCTCCTGCTGATGTTCAGGTGTATATCAGTATGTAGTGTCTCTACTTTAAAGAGTCCTCTCCTGCTGATGTTCAGGTGTATATCAGTATGTAGTCTCTCTACTTTAAAGAGTCCTCTCCTAATGATGTTCAGGTGTATATCAGTATGTAGTGTCCCTACTTTAAAGAGTCCTCTCCTGCTGATGTTCAGGTGTATATCAGTATGTAGTGTCTCTACTTTAAAGAGTCCTCTCCTGTTGATGTTCAGGTGTATATCAGTATGTAGTGTCTCTACTTTAAAGAGTCCTCTCCTGTTGATGTTCAGGTTTATATCAGTATGTACTGTCTCTACTTTCAAGAGTCCTCTCCTGCCCTTAGCCTATCACGTACAATGTATTGGAGCAGTAGCCAATAGAAACGCGAGTGTAACATGGTGATGTCATTATGTTACACAAGAAAATATGTTTTTGTTTTAATTTCTACACCGATTCAGCATTTATAAACTTCAAATCATAAATATAGGGGATCTTTTCACCACATTCATATACATTTAATCAAGTACTTAGTTAAGTGTTTTTATTTAAGTAACAGATAAATAATACACACTATAATCAACAAATAAAACATGCCGATTAGCATAGGAAGAAGGAAAAAGGTAGAACATGTGGTTGGATGAGTTTAGGCCTCCTCCTCCTCCTCCTCCTCCTCCTCCTCCTCCAGGACACAGTAGGCATCATTTAGGGGGGGGGGGGGGGGGGGCGGTGGAAACAGTGTGGGGTTAGCCACGAGGTCGCCACACTTACTGCACGGCCGAGCTCATTTCCACTGCCGTTCACAGCCTGGCTTCCCCTCGGAGAGAGAGGGAGAGAGAGGAAGAGGGGAGAAGTGCAGCCAGTGAAATGGCTCATTCACTTCCTGATCACAGCCACTCTCTCCCTCACACACTCAAACTGACACACTCACTGCACACACACACACACACATCACAAGCTGTCTTCATCGCGCGGTTATTTGCTATTTTCGTCCCTCACTTCCCCCGATGTCATGAAATATTTCCTCAGCTCTGACAGTTCACTCAGTGATCGCCATAACTCACCAGATTTCATTGAAAAGAGACTCAAGCCATCAATCCATCTTGTGTTTTAGGATCAAACAAAGTTTTTTTTAATATTTTGAGCAGGTGAATAACCATTATTTAGGCAGCTAGTATCACATCCATGTCATCCCCTTCCTTAAACTAAGTACAGTTAATGATATTTCAATGAGGAAATGGTGCCAAAGCAGGCTCTAGCTGTCATACACTGCATACATCACATCTTCTCCCCCAGAAGGCACGACGGTGCTGAACCAATCCGCTTTTGTTGACTTGTACCTCTGCCAACTCTCACCATGATAGCGTCTGATCAGCCACATGGCCAAATACCTGAGATGCACAGCAGTGACTTAGAGCTAAAGCTGCGTGCCGTACAGAGCATGAGTTCACTCAATCTGGGATCAACTCAGGAGTGCATTTGTAGGGTGTCACAAGACAGAAAAGGATCCAAAGAAAAGGGGCTAAGGCAGCTTTGCAAAACGTTTTACTGATATAAAGATATTTTGTTTTTTACAGTCCTTCAAATAAACACCTTTTTTAAGCTCAAAATGCCTGCTGGGATCGTTAGAAGCCTATAAGCACTTTTACAAATGACGTGACAAAATATTAAAGCTACATAATAATGATTTAATAAGGAAAATAACCTGGTTGTTTGATAAAGTAAACATGCGTGGACAAACTGTGTGTACATATGCGTTAACTGAAGCTCCACAGATATAAAAAGTATCTGTTTATTTTTCTGCAGCTATACATGTAAGCCAGTCTTCAAAACCTGATGTGATTTACTCCATGTTATACATATATACACATATTGTCAGACGTTTAATAACACCAACAGTTCTCCTACATATCTCCAGTTGTTTCCTGTTGGTAGTCTGTTCTTGCAGGCGAAATCTGGCCAAGTGTTTATTCCAGTTGGTTGCAGATAGCACAACAGTTGCTGCAGCATATTTTGGGGAAGTGTTTTCTCTTTAAATATCGCAGTTGTGTGAAACAAAGTGTAACACATACACACTGGAGGACCAAAGGGTTCAGGAATTTCAATGTGTTCCTTTTTGTCCTCATTTCACAAATCTTCCAGGCTCTAGTCTCAAACAGCTCTTGTTGTAAATACTCCGATACTGTTCCTTCCCCCAGTGTCTCACCCTCAGATCGATACCACACACACCAGCGGCCCCTGCTCACACTCAGGAAGCGGCTGGGTCAATGGGAGGGGTCCCGCTCGCCTGATGGCCGTTCGTTAAAGAGCGGTCGACTCGGGTGTTAACGGTGTCAGCCTGATACTCCCGCCGGGCCGCGCTCTCCTAATCACCGGCCAATCAATAGCCGTCTGCCCTCAGCACTGACCAATCACATTGACATGTCTTGTTGACACTGAGAGGAAGAGGAAGCTCCATTGAATATGTGGCTGTACTGGTGGAAGTCCATGATGATAAAATATTATTAATTGACTGTTTTTTTACAGTTAATACACAGTTGGTTTAGGGGTCACCTATTGTGCAAAATGCCCTTTTTGACATCTTTTATACATAAATATGTGTCCCTGGTGTGTCAGGAGACTCACAAAGTGTCAGAAAATACAACCCTCTCTCTTTTCCTCCGTACCCACATCTCTAAAAACGGGGGTACAACGGAGCTGATCCAGATTTGCTGCGGTCATGACGACATTATTAAAATGTGGGCTGGCTTTTCACCCACGGCCCTATCAGAAACGTTGCTGTATCAGAAACAATGCGCAACATGTTTTGGAAGTAATATGGTCTGTGTTTACATTAGCAAGCATCGCTAACACGCAGAGCTAACGCTGTACTGGAGAGAATATGTGTAAAAAAAGGTACTCACCTTGTGGTAAACCCGCAAGAGAAAAAGCATTTGACCTCCATACTGTTTCAGAAATAATGCTTGATGTGGTTTGGAACATGATATGGCGTTTAATCACGGCAGCGTATTCTCATGCATGCACCAAAGGGGCGTGGCCAGCAGCAGCTCGGAAACATTTAAAGCTACGGACCGAGAACCAGCACTTTAGTAACAGGGCTGAAATAGAGGGGTATGAGGCATGGCTTCAATGGGTGATCTGTTTGGTATTTTGAGCAAAACACTTCATACACATGTTTTTTATATATCTGAGACCTATAATATATGCCTACAAATAGTATAATAGGAGACCTTTAAAACCGAAAAGGAAGAATAAAGTCTAATATGGTGGCATTGTAGTTTTGTAGTAAAAGGACAAATAAGTAAATGTGTTTTTCTAATAATAACTAGAGATTTTCTGTCTGTTTTGTATGCAGAGACAAACTCTACAATGCCACTCTGTATGAGCTTTTGGCACTATTTGTTTCTGTGACAAATTCACCTGTGTCTGCCACTGAACTTGTTTTTTTTCCTCTTCTCTCTTTGGGGTGAGATATTTTTATCAGCTCCATGGGGTTTCTTTTTCTCAACTGCAGTTTCCTTCCTCTGTCTCCTTGCACTTGTCAGCTTTTTTGGCATTTGTATTTTCAAATAAACCAAAAATATTGATTTATAAATAAGGCCGGGAGCTGTTTTGCATGCAGTTCAATCTTATTTTTAAAATCCTTCCCTATCTGTGGATCTTCAGGAGTGCTGCATCATGGGTCGGGGGGTTTGTGTGAGTGCACGGACAGGAAATGGACGAGTTTGTGGACATGAAAAGGAATGGAGGACACGTGGCGGCGGCTACACTGGAGCCTCAGTCCTCTGTGTCTGTCGCTGAGTCGCCCCGTCCGTCCATCTGTCCGTGCGCCCTCAATGAGACGTTTGTCCCCCCCTCCTCCCCCCAATGGGTCATTCAGAACACACACAAACAAACAGATAAAGACAGAGAGAAGCACACCCTCTTCTGATTGGACAAATGGACTCTGAGTGAGCCACTTCACGACCACTTTTATACAATAAAAGCAAATTTCTTTGTCTTTAATGTTCCTTGCACCACACTATTTTATTTCTATTTCTCCTTGGAATATCTTACTTCTTTTTATATCGTAAGTTAATGGCATGTTACATAAGATTTCTATTGCCAAAAGTACACTGTACCTATTGTGCATATGACAAAAAAGCCTTTGAATCTTGAATCCAAAGGGAAGATGTGAGAGGCGACTGTAGAAACACTTAAAGGACAAAACAGACATGGAGGAAAGCTTCTGTTGTTCTGATTTTATTTAGTTGTTGATTACATGTAAAGCCAAAGGTGTATCATGCACACAAACAGACTGGATTTGCAGATTGTATGCGATTAAACAGCCTTGAAGATACAGTATTTGTTTTGCAGTCAGATCATTTTTCAGGTCATACAATCAGTTATTTAATGGTTTCATTAGTGTAAAAGATCAAATCATTTATTTAACCCTTATGGGACAATTTAACAACACTGTCTTTCAAAATGAACCAGAAACGTTAAAAACAGCATTTTTCAATGCAGTACAGACAGATTTTTACAGATGAGTCAAAAACATTATACTTTGGAATTCAAAACCTCTACACATTTAAGGCAAGTGTGTTATTTGACATCTTTCAAACCTTGACAATGATGTGACTTGCCCTATACAACACTCTTCTACCTGAATCAATGCATACAAACATAAAACATCACTTATATCAACACATTTTTTGCATTTTTAGCACTCAACATCAAATGATACATGGTATAAGGTGTTGGAGAAGTGTACATGATGTAGAACATTTCCGGTTACATAAAGTGATAAGTCCCACCTCAGCTCTGCCAAAATACCTTATGAAACAGTATATCTGAGAGGAGCTGGGCGATAGAGTATTTTCAGTAGGAGACGTGACAATGTGACATCACGCTGAGGGGAAATGAGCAGAGATATATTCCACACACACACACGGAAAGAATCTACGGCTCTATCCCTGAGCTTCACTGACAAAAATGTCTTTAGGTGGTGAGGGATTATAGATTAATCTATAATAACTAGTGAAGGGAAAGAGAAAGGGAGGAAAAAAACAGTCTCCGGAGCCTCGAGTGTACCAGAAATACTGCCTCATCATCTAATGTTCCCGCTAATATTCCCAAATGATATCCTGGAGAATTAATCACGGCTGCTCTGACACTGCCCAGACTTCATTAAATAAACGATATCTCCCCCTGTAATTTCTACAAATTGTGGATTTTTTTTTCCATCCGAAACCCCACCCTCCGTTTTTTCCTTGATAATCTGTTTATCCGTAAGTGTCACATTACATTCGCAAAGCAGCTGGGGGGACCACTGCCATCTTGTATGGAGGGGCTTGAGTGTGATTACCCGGCCTCATATTTGGCGCGCTCTCAGACTTGTCAAATCCTTTGATCTGAACTGTCTTCATAATCACTTCAAAAAGTCTTCCAGAGAGCGTGAGGGCTTTACAAATGCTTTCCACTATCACACAGCTACACTCTCATTCTCTGACTGTGTGATCTGACTGTGTTTGACTTTCTACTTTACTACATGTGTGTGTAAATGTCTCTCTTCTGCAGGCGTGTTTTCAGTAACTGTGTTTCCCAGAGGTGGAAAAAAATACTCCAAATTGTACTCCAGTAAAGGTATTAGCATATAGAAAGACCTAGCAACATTTGAAAATATCCGTTATGCAAAATGGCCATTTTAACCACCAGATATATATGTTTGTATATATTCGTATTACTTTATTCACTACTGGTAACCTATAATAATATTTGATAATGTGTTTCGGTCTATATTTTGTATAATTAACCTTAATCTGGCAAGTAACTTGTAATTTACTATGTCAAATAAATGTAGTAACAAGTACAACGTTTGTCTACAAATGTAGTGGAGTAACAAGTATTAAGTAGCATCCGCTACCCATTTGTACCTCAATTTTTTACTTAAGTAGAGTACTTGAGTAAATGTACATAACAGTGCTCTACTGCTTTTACAGTTTTATAAAAACCCATGTTATGGAAGTTATTGTAGCTGATAAATCCTCTTCTCAGCGAGTTTTGGACAACCGCTAAGAACACAACTCTGCAATATTTATACTTTTTCTTGAGTATTTATATGTATACTCTGCTACATCTACAAAGGAAATGCTCTACTTTTTACCCTCCTTAATTTGCTTTTAAAGCGTCGTTGCGCACTGTGAAAAGCGCTAGGTAAAAATCATGTACTAATATTTGAAAATTATTAGTTCTAGCTACTTTGAAGCTTTATTATTTATTTAACTTATAATGCTTCTCACACATTCAATATAAGTTATAACTATGAGCACTTTTTTTATACTTAAAGTATGTTTAAGTAATGATACTTGTGTACCCTTAAGTAAAACTCTTGGTAGATAGAACCAGAGGTGGAAGAAGTACTCAGATCTTGTACTTTAGTAAAAATAGAAGTACTCATATATTGTATAGAAGTACCAGAGAGTAGGAATACTCTATTAAAAGTAAAAGTCCTGCATTCAAAATGTTCCTCAAGTAAAGGTAAAACAGTATTATCATCAAAATATAGTGAAAGTAGCGACAGTAAAAGTAGTCATTGTGCAGATTGGTCAATTTCAGAATAATATATATGATATGTTTTATAATGATTGATCATGAAAGTGTTCTCAAAGCTGGTAAAGGTGCAGCTACTTTGAATGACTTTGTATACTGCAGGGTAGCTTGTGGATTTACTCCAGGTGGAACTAAAGTCTGATTTAACACTTGATTATATTTCACATCATTCATCCACATCTGTAAAGTAACTAAAGGTATTAAATACATGTAGTGGAGTCAAAGTACACCATGTACCTCTGAACTGTAGTGGAGTAGAAGTAGCAAAAACTGTAAATACTCAAGTACAAGTACCTACAAATTGTAGTTAAGTACAGTAAATGAGTAAATCTACTTACTTTACACCACTGGATAGAATGAACACACTTGGTCTCTTTCTTTTGTATCCATCATTTTACTTATAATCAGATGTGTATTGGTCAGTCTATTAATATGCTTTAAGGGCATTATGGTGTGTTTAGTTACACACATGATGTACAGTATACAGTGTAAAAGCTCTCTAAGGCTAAAGACCCCATGTGTGTGTGTGATGGATTTAATGATCCCAATAGCTGCCCGTCTCTGCGTGTTTTACAAGAAAAGGCCTCAACTGAAACAGACAATAGTGGATGGATGGATGGAGGTGGAAGCATGTAGGTGAGTGGGGTTTAAAAGAACTCCCCCCCCCCCCCCTCCTTTTTTTTTTTCGTTCTGCGCTTCAACAATAGCATTTGCATATTTTCATACTCTCTCTTTCTCTCTCTCTCCCTCCCCTGTCTCTCTCAAAGAAAAAACAGCCTGAAGCGTGAATACTCCAGCAGCGAGAGGGAAACGGAAGCTGGGGAGACGGCGTGTCCGCTTCTGCTGTGGGAGAGACACCGTGTACACACACGCACACACACACACACACACACACACACACACACACACACACACACACGCACACACACACACCACACACACACACACCACACACACACACACACGCACACACACACACACACACACACACACACACACACAAGCTAGGGCCCTTACCTCCAGAGGTGGTGCATCATGGGGAGAGGATTGGGTATGAGGAGGGGAGTCATAGGAGGACAAAAGTTAGTTTTGAGCGTGTGTGTGTGTGTATGTGTGTGCGTGCGTGCATGCGTGTGTGTGTGCGTGTGTGTGTGTGTGTGTGTGTGTGTGCGTGCGTGCGTGTGTGTGTGTGATGCCAGGGACTCTCCTGAAAGAGACAAAGAGAAAAAACATTCGGATCAGATGGGTGCACTCTTAGGAACAAAATAGTCAAACTATGTTAAATATTACATTATGATCGTGGAAAATAAAGAGTCAAAGACAACAACTCTGCACTGAGGTACTTGTACTTCACTTGAGTATTTCCATTTGACGCTACTTTATATTCAACAATATCATCGTGCTTGTTACTGCGTTATTTATTTGATGATTACAGATTCAACCACCTTACAGTATTTAAAGTAGTTCCAATCTTTACAATAGTTCAATAACATATCTCTGTGTCTTTTAGAAACGTTAAAGCATTAGAATGTTATAACTTCATCAGATAAATGGATTTGATCAGATATCACAGAGCCAAAAACAGGGCTGGTTTAAGAAAAGTTGTCGTTTTGGAAAATATATAATAATACCATGTGTCATGAGTATGTTTACTTTTATATTGTGTCCCGTTATTTAAGTAATGCAGGATTTTACTGTAAGTATTTGTATGCCGTGCCTCTTTACTAAAGTGAAAGTACAAAATACACAATCTCCAATTTGTCTCAAAACAGATTGGTGCAAATATTTGATGACTTCCTCTGTGGTTCGGCCTATAGCAAGTTTATGAAAGATTTCCCATTTGCCGTTCCAAACACTCCTCACTGTGTTTCCTGTTTGTTTGGAGGAAGCACAAGATGAAGCACAGTTAGCATAAGCAGCGATGGCCCTGCTAACTGAGAGAAAACACCGCTAAGAGAACTCAAATGTCTACAGCAGAGAATGTATGTAAAATAAAAAGAAACCTGCCGCCTACACTGTTTGATTGACAGCTTTCTGGAACGTGCATGGATACAGTAACAGCAGTGAGTCAGGAGAGATGGTGACACAAATGAATATATTGTTTTTCCTAGTTTTCATCAAAGCTGCCTTGTGAATTTTCCTGATTCAAGTTCTTGAAACTGTTAGGAAAGAAGTTCTAGCGAAAATAATATCTAAACATAAGTCTAATTGGCTCTAAAGGAGTGAAACTGCTTCTGAATAAAGATTACTGGGGGCTTAGAGTGACCCCAAGATAAAAACAAAAATCTGAGCTTTGGAAAAATACACAAAGCCTTCCACAGCTGCTGCCTCGCTTTGAGATCAGCTAGCATTTTGCATATAAACAGACATTAAACATCAGAATATGCATCAGAGCTCTGACTCCTGTAGCTTTTTCAAAGAGTGAGGTGACAGGAGAGCAGAGTTACGTCACGCACAGGTTCCATATATGTAGTTTAACAGAGTTTCTGCAGCGGAAACTGACTCCGTGTGTTAGTCATTGTGGGGAGGATTTGTGTTTGTGGACTGCTAATCCGAAAGGTCTACGGCAAACACAGCCGGGCACACCGGGGAGGACTGAAATGTAAAACACACAGTCACCAGGCGGGGGGCGACGCCGCTGAGAATTGGCCATGCTTTGCTAAGCTTTTCGTTTCACACATACAGTATGAAAGTCTGAGAAGAGAACGCCGCTGCATGTCATTTCATTTTTACATGACACCCTGCATTATCTCAAGTTCAGTCTCACGAAAAGGAAGACCATTTGGAGGTTGTGGGAGCATAATCAAAGCTTCTTTCTCCTATTTTGACAATGCGACACCCATATGAGCGGTGATACTCTTTGACCCAAAGGATATTAAAGGTCACCTATTATGCAAAATCCACTTTTTTATGTATTTTCTACATCAGCATGTGTCCCCTCTGTGTAAAGAGATTCTGAAAATGTCAGGTAAAAAGATTCTCTCTCTTTTTGTCCTGATCCATTTTATAAAAACCTGTCTGAAAATGAGCCGATCAGATTTTGGCCACTTTGTGATGTCACAATGTTTTTCGGGTCGTGCAACCATTAGCCAATCAGCAACCAAGGTAACTCCCGCCCACCTTATCACCTGAATCTCCTCCTAGAGCAGCATGGTGTTTTTTTTTAACCAATCACTTCTCAGAGGGGCGTGGCCAGCTCATTAGCATTTAAAGCTACAGACCCAGAATCAGCACTTTTGAAACAGGGCTAAAACAGAGGGGTTTATGGGATGCTACAATGATCTGTTTGGTGTTTCATTCAAACACTTCAGAGACATGTTCTCTATATATCTGAGACAGGGGCGGTGGGTACTGTAGGCTAGGGAAGGATAAGCCTTCCCAAATATTTTTGTCACTGCATCCTGGTAAAATAAAAATATAATGTATAATGTTTGTGTCTTTGACATTAGCGCTGCTATGCCACCTGACGGCGTGCAAGCGCCTGCGCAGGCATGCTTGTGATTGTGATGTGATCAAGCCCCTCTGTGGCCAATCACATCACAATCCGTCAGCGAAGCCTCGAAAATAGATATAAGGACATTTTTCAAGCCAGGCAAACATTAAAACGACCAGTAAATCCCGATGCCACGACGGACACCCGCCAAGATAAGGTAACAAATAGTAAGCCGGGCAGTGCCGGGGGCAAGCAGGGGGCTTTTTATTTGTTTAGCATGGTTGCTACACTGGCTGCCGAAGATGACGCTATCGCGTAGAGCTACGTCGATGCTTGCGTAATGCGGAAGTAGGCGTGGTTAAATCTAAACTGGGTTGGAGAAACGATAGACGCCGGAGGCGGGCAGCGTCAGGTAAAAAAGGTTGTTTAGCCTTCCCAAACCTGAGCCTCACACGCCGCCTATGATCTGAGACATATAATATATTGATGAAAAACAGTATAATAGGGGACCTTTAATACAAGCATTCCATATGTTGCTTAAAAAGTACCAAAAATGTGTTTTGTCCCAACTTGACGACACATGACGTGCTGAATGTGACAGTGTGACAAATATTTATTTAAAGGATTCAAATCCAGACAGGAGTTTGAATCCTCAGAAGGCTTAATGTGATTCTGCTCTGGTAAAATCCGATTCTAGCAACAATTGGGCACACTTTCACAGTACACGTGTTCACACACAGTCAGCATCACTTCCTGTCATGATGAAATGACAGTGACCAAAAAGCCACAAAGCTGAGAGGAATATCTGACTTGACAGTACACGCTGAGGCAATTTCCCAACATGTTTTAATAACAGAGTTTTATTGTTCTCTACTGTGCTGCATTGTTTATATCTCGTCATTTATACACGCTAAAGATTCCCCTTCAAAGTGAAACCAAGACTCCAGGAGGGAAAGAGTTCAAAGGTCATGAAGACAATTCTGACTTTTATCAGCTTTGCAACAGCATATAATATAGTTTAAAAAATGTGATAAATTCACCAATTGATGTTGCATAATGCGCAGAAGTACTGGAAAACATCATTACTCAAGGTGTCTGTTAGTAAGTGTCACGAGTACACTTACTAACAGACACCTAAGAGATGCTAATCAGGCTAATTTAGCTGTAACGCTAGTGACAGCATATTCATTTCTCCCATAGCAGTGATCATATGTAAATGTAAAGACTGTTAAATCCAGATTGGTGCGTAGAAATATTCAAAACAAAATAAAAACCAAACCCTGCCCACTTCAAACACAGAAAGAAACACAAACAAATATGTTAAGAAACCTGAATTGCTTTAAGTTTAGCTGATAATTGTGAAGGATCGATTTGTTATTTGAAAGCTCATCAAGACCTGGTGTCTGTTAGCATTGAAGTTTGCAAATGTATGCAAAGGCGTAGAAACCAAACAGTAAAGGTTTTATGCCTCAAAAGATCATTATATCAGATAAAAGTAACGGGAAAAGTGACCAAAGATCATTGAATCTTACTGAAGTATAGCTAAAGTCTGACATGTAGAAGCACAGTGGGCTAATACCTCCAATATGGCCGACAGAGGATGAACAACATCAACCTAAATGCCCTCTGTTGCTGTTGATATAGCCGCATGTTGGTAGCTTCTAGTTTCCCCATTCTGTATGTGTGTGTAGGAGCTGTGAGTGGGGGGGGGGGGGGGGGGTCATTTGGAGGAAGATGTATGCAAACCCATTTCCAAACAAATGGGCCTGACTGCACGGCAACAGGGAGAGGTGCCATAAGTGCATAATGCCCGCATGAATCAAGACTTCCCCCGGCTGAACGTGACCACACAAGCTCGCGTATGAATAGCACATGTCACCCGCGGCCGCATATCATCAAACAGTCGCAGACCCCAACAGCAAGGACCCCCGTTCTGAGGCTGAGAGCCACCCATCATTGTTATAGGCGCCTTGGAGCTGCAGCTAGCTAGCTCATACGTGTTTACTGTGATGGAGATGAAGAACGATATAATGCATGCAAAGCTTACATTGCCTTACAGAGGGGTCTCAAAGTGTGGCCTGGGGACACACAAGGGCCCTGTGGAGGCTTTGAAGGAGCATATATGTGTAAGTTAAACACATATATTTTATATCTTTACAGACTATGTTTAAATGGATTCTGCAGAGATGAGTATTGGTTTGAATGTTGCATTGGTTTAATTCCACTAAACGTATTTAGAAAGAACTGCTGTCAGGACAGTTTAAATCGTTTTCTTAGAAGTTGGAATATTAATGAAAATCAATGGCTTCCTGGGACAGATTCAAAATGTACATTACATTTGCAAATATTACAAACTCTGAAGCAAACTTTTCAAAGTATAAGAATCACAGAAATAATATTAAAAGCAGCATTTCGTAAAAAAAAACGTGTGGAAGCCAATGGGCTGTAACGGTAACAAGACTGTACACACATATAATAATCCCTCAAAAATGGATTGATCATCAAGTGGCAAAACAACAGCATGCATAGAAGCAATTCACCTACATTTGCGATGTTATTCGCAGAGTTATTGCGTAAATATACAACCTTCCTAGTTATGATTTTGGAGTTTACAGACTTTGCTTTCCCCTCCCACCATTACAGCTGTAGATGTTCTGCTCATTTGTTAAGTATCATGGATCATCAGGCAGTATGTGAGGGCATCTGCATATGCATCACACCATGCATGTACAATATATACAGCACACACACACATACACACACACGCACACACACACACACACAGGCTGGGTCGGTGTACAGAAGTATTGGTACTGTACTAATCAGGTTATTTGAAAGCAATTATTTTAAGTTAAATATGTATTGCTTTCAACTAACCTGATACAGTTATGTGAAATCTGTTGACATAATACATTTAATTAAAGTCAACGTGTGTGTACATGCCAAATGGGCCGCTCGTATTCCTGTACACTGACTCCATGTGTCCTGCAGCAGTGTGTGTTTGCATGCATCTGTATACAAACAAACTACTGTGTGTGCATGCATTGCTGTGTGTGTGTGTGTTTCAGGGTGCAACGAGGCCATCATTTATCCCTGATTGGGCAGCGGCGTTGAATTTGCGCTACAATGTGGCACCCATAAAGACGGAGAGACGACATTTCCTCCCCGTTTCCCTCATGAATATCAACCACCGCAACACATAAGGAAAAATTACAGCCCCTATTATTTTATTTGCATTACCTGTAATGGGCAGCATATTGGGTGCAGTATTTATTGCCTTATCAGCAGCGGCTTGGCTGAAACACATTTGCTGATTTATTAGCCATGCTGGCAAACATCACACGTAATTACAGAGCAAATAGTGCCTGAAAGACGGTATCAGGGATTGTTGTTTTTACTACTGTGGGTTTTGCGATGGATTGACCAGACTGAGAGCAGGCAGCTTTGGTGTTAGAGGTTGACACGTCTATTACAGATGGGGGGGGGGGGG
Organism: Dissostichus eleginoides; assembly: GCA_031216635.1. NCBI lineage: Eukaryota > Metazoa > Chordata > Actinopteri > Perciformes > Nototheniidae > Dissostichus > Dissostichus eleginoides. The sequence goes on along the minus strand of CM062287.1, from coordinate 1,169,531 downwards.
TCTTAGAGGTTTTTTCCTGCCGCTGGCTCGGACCCAGACCTGGAGGGGGGAATCAGGGAATAGCTGTTATTTGTCCAAATCCAAAGTCACTCCTATGTGGATGTGGTTAGTTTTTTTTTTCCTCTACCTGAGCGCCTGCTTCCATCCAATTATGTTGTTTGTCTTCTCAAAGGCCTCAATACCTCTAGCTTAGCAAACCCCCCCGCCTCTCCCTCCTGCTCCACACACACTGTTCCACAAAGTTAGATAGAACTAGATCCATTAAGTTGCTGAAATGAACACAAAAAAAACACACACACACCAGAGAGAGGGTTACCCTAGATGCGCCCGTTCTTCTGTTATCCAATTTTACTGGGATTTGGAGTGATTTGCGCCTGGCTCCCCGAGGGAAATAAATACTTTGATTAATGTAATCCTGGGCAGGGAGGTGCCACAAACCCCCCCTCTCTTTCCTCAGGGAACGCCACTGTTTAACAAACAAAAACAAAAAGCAGGGACTATGGAGAGACGTGCTCAGTGGCTACAAACCAAGACTTCTATACATTTGATTTCCTGCGGATTTAGTTTATTCATTAATTACTCAGCTTAATAACACAATATCATTCTTGATTAGCATGTGTAATACAGGCTAATAGAATAGGAAAACACCAGCGTGTCCGTCTGCTGATTTGCATACACAATAAAGATTTGTTTTGATGCAGGAGGTGGGGGGTGTTCAGGCATGTGTGTCCACTCTGATGTGTTTTACATCTGTATGTGTAAGTTATGTGGCCAGGCAGCCAATAGGTGGAAGGATGAGGGTGGGGGTGGGCTGAAGCTGGAGACTGACAGACAAAGCACCCCCCTTTCTCGCCCAAACACACACACACACACACACACACACACACACACACACACACACACACACACTTTTTCCTCTCTCTCTGACTCAGACATCTGCACTTCATCTTATCTTTGCCGATCTGTCCCCGTCACTCACCTCCTTTCCAACCACCAGTGGCTTTTAAATGTTTGTGTGTGTGTGTGTGTGTGTGTGTGTGTGTGTGTGTGTGCGTGTGTGTGCAGCCTGCATTCGTATCAGTCCATGCAGAGACAACACTTTCCTCCTTTATTGAGTTTCACAACCAAACTAACCTCACTGCTTTTTGACCTTTTATTCTCTAATTAATTCACTCCTCAACTTTATTTCTAACGCCATGATGTGACTTGTTTTTTTTTTAATCTGTTGCTCATTCTCTCTGACCCCGAATAATTAATGTTGTCTAATTAAATCACTTTTCCTATGTTGACAAAAAAACATTTTAATCATTTAATTCAGTGCTAGAACACACCTAAAGGCAATGTGTGAACACCAAACAAACTCATGTGCCTCTTTTAGTCCAAATTATGACATCCCTATTGATTTCCAATCTCAAATCAATAGCAGTTGCTGATACATGCACCACTGGAGAGTTCTGTGATAACACTAAACATATAATCTTTACCTGCATGTCCTCCCATTCACAAGCTGTATGCCCACTGTGCTGCACGGAGCAATTACTAACCCCACGTGGTGGAATAAGAGGTGTATATAACCATAGTGGCCTTTATTAATAGAATATTAATAAAGAGTTTCGTTTGAATGGGTTAAGAAAAAAGTCCCATTGAAATTGAACGCATGTTTAATGCTGATATTCAGTGTAGCCCATTTCATTAACGGTATAGTAGCTACATTATCATTTAAGTGCTGCAAGTTGGATTGGGCTTTAAATCAACCGACGTGAGACACACTCAACGTATGTCGTCTCGGATTAGTGACTGGACCAAGAGGGGGGGGGAAATAAATGATGTAGCCCTATAGGCAACTTAAATAGGCCATAATTAAAACGGCAGGAATTGCATCAATTTAATCTGAATATTGCAACCAAGGAAAGGGACACACACTGGGTTTACCCACCTTTCGAGGACTGACATAAATCTGCATGTCAGGTGTCATAAATTAATGATCAAAGTGATATGAGGATGCTTTATGGAGGACATTAATGCTGTAGGTAAATTGATTTCTGTTCTGTTTTTGTCTTCAAGTGGAAGTTGTTATCCCCCACTGGGTGTGATTATGCTCAAATGTTAACATGTTTTTTTGATTAAATCATCTCACCCGCACATTTCTTTAGATCTGTTGGATTCTTCCGATTGGGAGTTCATGAACGCATCTTGATGAATTAGACAATCCTGCAGGAATAAATCAATGGCCTCCTGCTACCAATAACCGTCATTGTACAGCATGACGGAACGGGTGCGTAATGCAGAGTAATAACGCGCTTGCTGCTTTGTCGCTGCTGATGATGGTGATGACGATGATGAAGAAAAACACTAAATGGCCGGTCAAGCATGCGGAGAAATTGCAATGCACAAGGCCTAGTTCCCCGGATGATCCACGAATCCTACCCAGGTGTTTGGTTGGTAGCCCACCTTTACGCACGAGCTGCGGCCTCACACTTATGGATTAGGCTACTGATGGCGACTGGCTTAAAACAGGCTCTTTCTGATCACACACTATTTGCATATTAACCAGAGCTGTCACAGATCAATACAAGCAGCTTTTACGCAACTCCTGAGGCTAATGGCGCGGAAATGTGTGGGAAAAAAATAATGTATGTGCGGGTATAGCCTGCAATGAAATCGGGTGGGATGTCTTTAAAATTGGATAATTAAATTAAGTGGATTTAATTGCCTCTGGGAATGAAGGATAAGCCACAAATATAGTCCTTTCTTTGGGGTGTTTTGCAAGAATTAGCTAAATGCAGCATATGTGTTAAGCACTGCATGTGTGTGAATGTGTGTGAGATATGATTTCTCCACACTGACCCGTTCAGTCATGTTCCTCCGCCAGCGTAGTGATATCTTAATTGACAATCGTGTCATCCAACCATCAATTCATGTCTGTTCTTGAAACGGTGGCTATAAAATTATAATGCGAAACCCTTCACACTATGAACAAATTACAATATATATATATATATATATATATATATATATATGGGCTGGACATTCGTTTTCAGGAATTTCCTTTTGAGGTTCATGTTCACTTTCAAATAGTAAATGAAAACGCATTAAAATGATTCTGTTGAGTCTAGAGATTCCGCTTAAAATGTAAGTCAAATGGCACTGAAATGTAATTTAGTGAAAGTAAAAACTGCACTGCATGCCCGTGGAATAAGCTCACCATATGATAATTTGTCAAATACATAATTATTATAATAAAATAATACAAAATATTTACAAAAATGCAAATAAGATGAACGTTTTTTGCAGTGTAAGCTATAGAATGCTTGCATCATGAGTGCGCGCGACACCTGGCGGCAGTTATCATTATTCTTTTATTTATGATCAATCCAACAATGACTCCCGAAATCTGTCTCAAGCAGCAGCTGCCTGCAGGATGTTCAAAATAAAATGTTATGCAATGTAAATACATTATATGCGGAAAGTGCGTTACATTACTTTCCCGTTATGCACCACAATGTGATTGCTTTTAATTTCCCGTAAGAATAGCCCACCGGATATACAACAACGATCTGCTAAGTCAGTCAAATCAGTTATGTGTGCTCCTCAAAACTAATAAATCAATGTTTTGCTAAATAAGACCTAAATTATATTCACTAATACAATTATATTCTTTATTTTCCAAGACAAAATGGCGAGGAAAACTGACATAATCATAGTGTGTTGATAACTCAAGTCACTAACGGGCAGTTAAAGAAGAATAACGAATTTGTGGTGGTGCAGATGGAGTAATTTCGTTACTGTAACGCGTACCCGATGCTGCTGCTGGCCCGGGACACCAAGCCTCTTTTCATCTCGACTCCAGTGCACAAACATACAGCTTAATGCGACTAGTGTTCCCCCTTTTATGGGGCTCACCATGGCTACCAAGTGCTGGGCTCAGAAATGCACTCCCCATCCATGGAGGAAAAAAGGAGTTAACCCGTGAGAAAAAAATAACCCTCAGCAAAGTGCACCGAAAACCCAAACCACTTCTTGACAAATTAAAGTTGTGACAGACACTGGAATGATTAGTATCTGCCATTTGATGCCCAGATCTCTTTTACATTAAACAAATGTATCGTGTTAGTTTGAGCTTTCTTGACATTTCCAGCTCCAAAACCAAAAGGACAAACCGGTCAGCATTCATTACCATCTCGGGATATTTATAAGACCGAGCAATAGTCGACAAGCTGCTGCTTATAAACTTTAAATAAACTTTACAGATCGATTTATATTAAACGATGTAATATTGCACTTGCCTACGCGATCCCTCTGGAGGATTTAACCGAGGGTCTTTCTTTCCCTCCCTCCCTCCCTCCCTCCCTCCCTCTCTTCCTCGCTCCCTGCTTAAAATGTGATTGATTGCACTTTTCTCCGGTGGACATTCACTACAAAACAGCACAGCTTATCCATCTGCCCGCTATTTATATAAAAAAGCACACAAAAAAGGCGGTTGCGGTGCAAACAGCGCTGCGCGTATATTGATTTTCACGCATCCAGGGTAAAAAGGAAAACGCATTTGCCATTTGGTTATGAAATATATAAAAGAATATGAGTGCACAAGTAGGCTGGAATATCGTTGAAAGCAGCGAGCAGTCTATATAGAAGCAGCCACAGTGGAGCAATGCGCGACAAGGCGATAAACTCCAACATTCCTCAAGCGTAAAAAGAAATCCGCATGGATAATTGTTGACTTACCTTGAGTCCAAGAAAAGGGAAATAGCTTCACATTGTTCATATGGAGGCTGTAAATGGTTATCTCCCTTTCCCTACGACTCGGTGCGCCCTAAGATTTTCTTTCCTCTGCCTCAACTGAGCAGGAGCACTCCTCGGCTCCCGCTATTATTTTCACTAAAATATATGAAAATTTATGCAAATGAAAATCAGCACTAACTGTTCGTCTCTTGTTATACTTGGGGATGATTTTTTTCCCTCTCCCCCCTTTCTTTCTTTCTTTTTTTGCATACAAAATAAATGAACTCCCCCAGCAGGGAACTTGGGGACCTTTTATAATAAGCAAATAAATAATAAACACATCATATATCAGAGAGGAATGCGTTCTTTTTATCCCCGCACTGTGATTTTGGGGACTATTTCTCAAATGCCCTTTGACTCCCCTTTCATATATGTTATATTTTATTTCATTTTGAGGGGTCTCTGCCTTGTGTCACTGTGCTGGCCGCCTGAGACCCTTTCAAAGCGCACAGTGTGGATTGAACAGCAGTAATTTAGACAGCAATCCTCACTGTATATTAATGAATAGAGGGCCCCATGGTTTTGGCCCCTAGCCTGCCTATTCAATGTAAACAAATCCACGAGGCTCCCTTCGTTTTGAGCCCAGTCCAAATTAAATCTACTGGGATGAGAAAGGGGGGGGGGGCTGGCATGGAGTACACAGCCTGTGCTGAAGAACTCCTCTGCCCTTAAATCCCTTTTTTGCAATAAAATCTTTGCGCCATCTTTGATTTTGGGGAGCTTAGGAGCCGGTGTTTTGGGGGTTACGCGCGACATGTAACTCTAACCTTTGTACAAACTACAGTTAATCCTGCTGAGGATCACCTGCCACAGGCCTTGTTTTTGGTCAGGTGGACTCAACAGGCTGCTGACACCCTCAACTCAACCAATGGGTGCAGTGGGAGCTGTATATCTGGCACTTATTACCACCCATGGGTGCGTCCAAAGGCGCAGTAAACAAAGGGCCCATTCATGTCTGGGGTTATGTGGTCATCTTGAGGGATGGTGTGCATTTTAAAGGCTATATCTCCCCCTATTTTCTTTTTCTTTTTCCAGCACCGCCACCCTGCACCACAAATCCCCCCAAGGATTGCTCAATTTGCCCCTGTTTTGGTTGCCACTTTCTCTTTCACTGTGCTTCACTGAGGTTGCCTGTGCGCGGCGTTTCCGCATGGAAGCATCCCTGCAACCTTTGCGCGTTAACTCCTGAGGATCCGAGGTGGATGCACTCACACCATGACATGCACTTCCTCTCTTAGTTTACATGTGCTGCTCTGAGGTTTAGTGTTATAACAAGCATTTATAAAGAATATGCCAAACAGTCTTTAAATATTCACCATTTAAACACCCCAAATGTCCCTCATAAGGTAATATGACAAGATAAATACCATTAATTCTAAGTATTTCCTGAATGTTTTACAGCGGCCCGTAGGGAATTTAACTCAGCATGGATACCTTATTATTACACAATCAGGTCATGCTACCAGATAATTGTTAGAAATTGATCTTATTATGTCAAATGTAATAGATGTTGGATACACTCTCTTGCATTAGTCCTGGATGTGTGTTTGTAACAAGGATATTAGAAAATGCAACTATTTAAATACAATTATATCTAGCATAAACCTTTAAAACATGTGTTTAAATATGTTGAACCTTGTTTAGAAAAAAAGAAATGCCCATCATGCGAATTGACTTGTGCTGATCACAAACTAGAGGTCACATTTTATCGACCTCTTTTATTTACCCCCTTCACCCCTGTTAGTGTTCTAATACCTATTTACTACCAAGTTGTGTTCCCCGTTTTGTTTGGACCGCAATTAAAAATCAGCCAATTGAAATAGCCGGAAGGAGGGCCCGTGCGCCCGGAGCAAGGCTGGCGAGCCCTGTCAATCACACCCCGGGTAGCCAATCAGCGGGGACGCACGGGGTAAACATCCGTGCGTCGTCGTGCTCGGGGAGGGGGGGCGGGACTACAGGGCCTGTCAGGGAGAGAGAGAGAGATATAGAGAGAGAGGTGGAGAGAGAGAACAAGCGAATGAGAGAAGAGGCTCGCGAGCAGCGCCGCGCACTGTTGGATTGTACTTCATCGGGAGTTTGCGGTTTGGCAGGTTTATATACATCAAAACAGAACAAAGAGAGGCTCTACAGTGCTATAAAAGAAGAGAGAGAAAAGAATAAAGCGAGGGAGAAATCTCGGCAACTGAATTACAAAAGGACTCTGCTAATGTTTTTCTCATCCAAAGGGGACATAAACTGGGACTTTGTACATTGTGGAGAATTTGCAAGGCTTTTTGTTTGTTTTTTGCAACCTCCAAAAGTTTGTATGGGACAACGCTTTTTTCTCCTCTATATTTGAATTTTAATGCTCACATTTTCATCCCAGTGCAAAACTTTCTAAGCGGACTGCACATGGTTTCAAAGGGCTTTTGAAAACCCTTGGATTCTACTCGCCGATATCCATGCACAACTGAACTATAATGTTGTAAATACATGCGGATTTTACCCAGTTTTCTGCCATCGCTTTTTTAAGCTTTTCTTGCGTTTTTACGCGCGTCGATGGTATTGCCAAAAACCTACTCATACTTTTAAAGTTTGAATAATTCATGAGATACAATTTGCCTGCTCGAAAGAAGCGACTGTAAAAAGGGAGGGGGGTTATCCACAAACATATTCATAAGGGTTGACGGAATGGCCACCGCGGCTTCCAATCCTTATCTGTCCAGCAATAGCATCTTATCGTCCGGCTCCATCGTGCACTCTGACTCCGGAGGTGGTGGCATGCAGCAGGGCAGTGCTGCGGTTACCTCGGGGTCTGGGGGCTACAGGGGAGACCCCTCAATCAAGATGGTACAGAGTGACTTTATGCAGGGCGCAATGGCAGCGAGCAACGGGGGACACATGCTGAGCCATGCCCACCAGTGGGTCACTTCCCTGCCGCACGCCGCAGCGGCAGCCGCAGCAGCCGCGGTGGCTGCAGCTGAAGCCGGCTCGCCCTGGTCGTCGAGTCCCGTCGGGATGACTGGCAGCCCGCAGCAGCAGGACGTGAAAAACTCCGGCAGAGACGACCTGCACACGGGCACCGCGCTGCACCACAGGCCCCCTCACTTAGCTCCACACCAGACTCACGCCGGAGCTTGGGGCAGCACGACTGCGGCGCACATTAACTCATTATCCGGGGGACAGCAGCAGCAGCAGTCGCTTCTCTACTCCCAGCCGGGGGGGTTCACTGTGAACGGTATGCTGAGTCCGGGGAGCCAGAGCTTGGTGCACCCGGGCTTAGTGAGGGGGGACACCCCAGATCTGGACCACGGCAGTCACCACCACCATCACCACCATCAGCATCCACATCACCAGCACCACGGCGGCGTCAACAGCCACGACCAGCACTCGGACGACGACACGCCGACCTCCGACGACCTGGAGCAGTTCGCCAAGCAGTTCAAGCAGCGGAGGATCAAACTGGGCTTTACGCAAGCGGATGTCGGCTTGGCGTTGGGCACCCTGTACGGGAACGTTTTCTCTCAGACAACCATTTGCAGATTCGAGGCTCTGCAGCTCAGTTTCAAAAACATGTGCAAGCTCAAGCCTTTGTTAAACAAGTGGCTAGAGGAGGCCGACTCGACCACCGGCAGTCCCACAAGCATCGACAAGATCGCAGCGCAGGGGAGGAAGCGAAAGAAGCGCACATCCATCGAAGTGAGCGTCAAGGGGGCTCTGGAGAGCCACTTCCTGAAATGCCCCAAACCTTCGGCCCAGGAGATCACCGGCCTCGCGGACAGCTTGCAGCTGGAGAAGGAGGTGGTTAGAGTGTGGTTTTGCAATAGGAGACAGAAGGAAAAACGGATGACGCCCCCAGGAGTGGCGCAGACGCCGGAGGATGTGTACTCTCAGGTCGGCAATGTGAGTGCAGAAACACCGCCCCCCTCCATGGACTGCAAAAGAATGTTCAGTGAAACATAGAGAATATTTTATATGAAATTAAACTGATTTAAAAAACGTACAGACTATCGCCAGGATAGCACTTTTTGATACTGTGATTGTGAGGGAATATGAATGAGACTGCAAATGTGTTATCTATTTTTCACCAGAAAACAAAACAAAAAACAGCAACCTTTCCCTTCTTCCTCCCAACCCCCTCTGAAAAACGCACCGTTAACCTGCTTCCAGGCCCTGAAATGTCTTTTCCTAAAAGGTTCCTTCTGCTTTTTTCTTTCAGGGGCATTTTTTAGTAGATTACTTAAAAGATGCAAGTGAAGCGAGCGACCAGAGGGTGACAACTACAAACTCATTCCACCAGGTAATTTTGGCGCATTAAAACACACCAAGAGGAAACCAAGTATTGTTTATTCTTTTTTTTTCTCTTCCCTCCTCCAAAAAATATTCCCTCTCATTATCCTGTGTTTGATTGAAGAAACAAAGGAGCAGGCATTCTGTATATTTAGAAATGGGACTGAACCGCCTTCCCTGCTCTAACAATAACAAGAGGGGGAAAAACTGCAAGAATATGAACAAGAGTGACATCCACGACGCTTCCATCCTGATCTACAGCATTTTTGTTTTTCTGAGGTGGACTGCACGGTTTCATTTACACACACGCGGAGGATTAGGGATTTTTTGTTTGTCATGTTGAGGCCTCAAAAGCCCAGAAAGAAGAGGAAAACAGGACCAGGACTGTCCCCTGATCTTAAAGATCACACTCTTTTTTGGGGCTTTTTCTTATTATTTAATGGACTTTGACACCGTGAGTGGATTTTTCCTCGTTTTTTCAACAAATAGAGCATAAGACATTTGAAAAGACTTCAACTGCACTTATTTGAGAAAAAAAAATCTGTTGCCAAGTGTGACTGAGTGAGTGCTGTGGATATATTATTGCTGCCCTTTCTAAGCAGTATTCTTTGGTAGGTTTTAATAAACAAAACTCTGTAAAGCCGGCAATATAGATCACTAGATCAGATACTGATCTGAGTTATTTACTTTATATTTTTCATCAGAATGACTTGTTTTAATATTTTATTCGGAATACGTATGAATTATTCCAAACGGTAATTTATTTCCTCCTCCAGGAACTTGTGTAAGATGCTTTCCCTTTTATTCTTGTTTTCCCTTCATTTCTTTCTTACATTTCTGTTGTTGCCCTTATTTGTTTCATTTTGTATTATCGTTTCTAAAGGAGCACAAATCATCATAAGCTGACATTGACCGTTGTTAGGTAATAAGGGTATATTTTGATGTGATAATTTGATTGTAATTTAATTTTCAGTAGTGGTTCCGTACGAGCTGATTGAGACACAATAAATTTGTTAGAATGAAATGCAATCATCCTGTGTTTGGAGATCTATATTCTTATCGAGTTGATTTTATTTCTGAAAGGGGAATTCACCTTCTTCTTTTTTTGCATGGAGAAAATGGTGGACTATTTTGTCCCAGATGAAGCTGCGAGCTAATAATAACCTCCATTAGAATAAAGCACAACAAAGACGCTTTGTAGAGGGGAACATACAAAAACTCGACCTTTTAAAAAAGACTAAAATATAAATATTAAAATAGCATTTAGGAGCCCATGAGTTGTTGCCTAGGCTTATATAAATGTCCAGCAGCGTTGTTATCATCATCCCATAACTGTGTATTACCATTTCAATGAAACATCGCGGTCATTTGCAGGCCTGCACAATGGCTCTCCTGTTTGTTTACATCTGCTGCCTTCAAGGCCTTTGGCAAAAAGCAGGAAAACAGTGCATGTATCATTTGTGTGCAGAAACTAGTAGAATTATGTGAGGAAATGCAAACAGATGACGCCCATAATGTAGTGTGCAGAGCGTCCTAACTGCCTGTTATGTCATATTTACGTTGCAGCTCATAGTGCAGATCCTGCATCCCATAATAATGATAAACACGTAATTAATAGCCGGATTCACGCGCTCGTCTGTGCAACAAAAAGCCATCTGCAAAATAATTGATTTACGCGCAAAATTGGATTTATAGCTGGCTGCTTTTGAGTGCATGCAGGATTGTGATCATCCACATCCATAGTCCCATACACACACTACTCCCAAAGGTGTGTTTGCAGGTGTTTGCTGACATGTTGTGTGAGGGTCACACAGATTATTGATCCTGTGAGTGAGGAGGACAACGCGAGATTTGGAGTAATATCTGATTGTTGTGTCAGGACTTTGGAGAGGCTCAGTGCGGGACAGGTGCAGGAAAATATTCCCCAAAAGGCTCTGATAACGCGCGTGTTAAGTGTTATTTACTTCACTATAATAACTTAATGATAAAATCAATATGTTGGCAGTGTCACTATTTTATTTCTTACATCAGGATTCGTCACGGCTGCAAGAGGGAAATGTGTTCCTGGGATCCAAACTTTTTTTTTTTTTCTTCTTGAGTTGTCTTGCTCGCCTATTCAGCAAAACTCACAAAACGTGTCCCCTCGCTGCAGGATTTGAATTTCGCGGATGATTTCCCATACTAGTTGCTTAGCAACTGAATTCAATGATATAGAGAAAGTGGGCATCATTTTTCTTTGTCTCCATTAGTAAAAGTGGCAGCAGAGAACGCTATATGTGCAGTCCTCCAAACTTTCTATTTCCCCGCGTGCGTTAATGTGTTGAAGTCATGGACAACTTAGAGAACAAAATATTATGGTGCTATTCAAAACAACACAATGTTGGACTGTTTGTTTAATTATATTTGTCAGCTAATATATTTTGATAGTCTTTGAAAAATGCATGTGCTCCTCTTTGGCCTCGTGCACTTCCTCCCAACATTAAATCCAATGCAAAGTCACATGACCTGCTACATAAGCCTTCTACAACACTTTATGTTCCTGGTTGAACTATAAAAACATCCCATAAAAGGAACTTGTTAGTACTGCAAACAAAACAAAATACATCTGGTAGCAGCCAGCAGCTTGCAGAAATATCTAGAGAGATTTCTTACCAAAGGCGACACAAAAAGAGTTTCAAATCTCATAATGGGTTTTGGTTCGCCTATTCTTCAACAGCTTTGCCTTTTTTCATGGGTCTTCAAAACCATGTTGGCAGCAGCATGTGTGTGTGTGTGTGTGTGTGTGTGTGTGTGTGTGTGTGTGTGTGTGTGTGTGTGTGTGTGTGTGTGTGCGCAGGCCCGAGGAGCTCTCTCTGCGCTCGTGCTATTGATTGAGGACGCGCTCATTAAAGCTGCTCCTTGTCACACACTCTGCTCTTTAAAACAAGACTTCAGCAGAGGGGGGGGGGGATATGTCCCATAAAACACAACTTTTAATTCCTTATTATTAATTGTAATATTTTACATGGCCAACAGAAAGCACCATCAGTCGCTGACATGTAACCATACAAATATAATAACAAATAATCCCTTAGATTGTATAAACCCTCCTACTTTAGTCTTTATCAAATAAAATAAATTATACTTTTTCATTTAATAAGAAAGCAGTTCATACTAAATAATTATAAAAGCTTTATTGTTGTATGCTTGTAAATGTAATATGTTTAATTATAAGGCTACATTTTAAGAGTTGCCACTAAAGTAGACTTTTTTAATTATATATATAAACGCGTTGTATTCTACTTATCTTTGGGGTGATTAAACTCTTATTATAAACACTATGAAGTATGATAGATGCTATACTCACTCTGAAAGACAGAATATTTGAGTCTCATTTGAACCTGGTGAGATGTAGGCCTACACAATGGTTCCGTATTTAGTGCACGTGTGCAGCGCATGAATATGGATTATTCTGAGCTCTTCTCCACAGGGAGCCTTCCTCTTCCACATGGATTTATCTGTGCCTCAGAAAAGCTGCTCCTGTCTGCGGTAACTGCTGACTTTTGATCATTATTATTACATTATTTTACAGTAAGTATGGCGGCTTGATGTCTCTGATTCACCGTTTATTTGTACTGTTGCGGTGCTCCATAAGTAATGATGCAACACACTGGTGCTCCTTTTATTACTATTATTATTACTATAAGAAGAATATTTGTACTTTCTTAAGCTCATACATTACAATATAAAATCAAATAGGCCTACTAGGGCTTGCCGTGTTTATTGTTTTTTTTAATTGTATTTAATCTTTATATAATTAATACTAAATTCAGTTGAACTTGAAATATATTTATATATATACACACGCCAAATCCATCATTTTAAACCAGACCTTTATTATTATTATTATTATTGTTGTTGTTGTTGTTGTTGTTGTTGTTATTATTTCATTATATTTACGGGACATCTTTTAGGATATAAAATAAATGACATTTAGCTCTTAACAAAAGGCCTATATTTAAATTTCCAGACGTTTCTGTGGCACAAGAAGAAATAAAGAGGAGGACGTTTTAAAATATGACGCGCTCTCGGGGGTTTCCTCTATAAATTGTGAAGGTCATGGTTTTGTGAACAGGCAGGATGGATAGGTAGGAGGGGTGAGGAGGGGTGAGGAGTGTGTGAGGAGTGTGTGTGCAGCTTCAGCATCTCATCTGCCTGTCTCCAGTCTCCCCTCTCTCCAAATGCGGATTTAACGCCTTTAATGCAACAACATTTCATTTACACATTTATAACTGACAGGCTTCTCTTATAAACCTACATCTTTTTCTATTTAGATATTCAAATGGAAAGTGAGAATAAACCTTTACACTTTACTGCAAACGTGTATTTTAGCATTTAAACGGCGCGTAAACCGACGGAAAAGACGGGAGGGAAAACAATTCATCGTTTAGCTTTTTGTAATGTTCTTGATTTAATTCAATTACTTTCTTAGTGACATTTCATCCCAATAATGTTCTTATAATATTTGTTCATAACTTTTATATAAACAAGTGCACTGTTGAGTTTTTAGTAAACTTTATAAACAAAAAAATATGGATAAATAATATTCCTTTTTGGAACTTTCAGTCTCAATATTAGCTTTTTGTACTTTTCTCTCTTGTTACCGGTTAACTCACACACACCCACACACACACACACACACACACACACACACACACACACACATTGCGTTGATGGAATGTTTTAGGCCGGAAAGTGTATGCCCTTTGAGTAAACGCTTCTCCAGTTTACGCATTGAAACATAGAATAATCCAATAAACCAGGTCAATAATGATGTGTTCATGGTTTAGCTCGGCCATGTCCTTGTCATGTTAGAAATCATATTAGAGTGATTTAGTGGGAAAGTTTCAGCAACAGTAATACACAGCACCACACTTCCAAACTTGAGTGTATACTTAATATATACTTTAGAATACAGAAAAGGAATCGACATTATTAGCTGATTGTAGAAAACGCCTTCTCATAAAGAAGCAGTTTAAGTGAAAAGAAGCAGCTTCAAATGGAAGAATCACTTAAATAAAAGCGTTTAAACTCGTTTATTAATATCGTTTTTAATAACCAACATGACAAAGATTTAAAATAAAAATCCCTAATGTTTGTATTATTTGTTCCACGACAGAATGCTACTCTAAGCCAGTATTTTAAGTGGACTGGATGAAACGCACAGCAGCTTCCCTGACCTTACAGCGCCCCCCAGTGGCTGTTTAAGCCTCTATTAAAACGTTCCTGTTATTATATCCTGTACAAATCAACCGCCATAATCAAAGTGAATTAATAAAGATGACATTTACATGCAGTTCGGATTGGGAAGATTTAGATTCTGCAACATTTCAGCCACTTCGCAGGTTCGTGTTATTTCTAACCTGCAGGGGAAAATCCCCAAACAGTATCTCCAACTAATTCAAGGTATTTATCATCAAAAGTGCATTGTTTACTACTTTTGTATTAACAATGCAGATATTATATGAATTCCAATCGCATATGTCCTGAATAAAAAGCATTGTCTTTGTATTTCTTATTTATTTAAGTTGTTTTAGTTCCATACCGACTATATTAAGAATAATTGCATTCATCTGAATAACAATTTGTAACCACTTATCTATCAATGTATTTAGATAGTTTACAAATGACAAAATGTGGAAGTGAGTGGTTTTCATTGGATAGAGAGTCAAACAAAAGTTGCTATTATCTGTTAATTTATTTTAATTTAGCAGTGTCATGTAATATATGTGGTTTTATACTTTATAGAACCATTATTGCAACAACAACAACAAAGTCAAGCTATGTAAAAACGGTGTTTTGTGGCTCTGGCAGAAAGACACATAATAAGATAAGATAAGATAAGATAAGATAAGAGGTACTAATGATCCCAAATTGGGAAATGTTTGAGTTGCAGCAGCATAAAGAAACAACAAAACAAGGCTTTGCACAAAAGTAGGAATTAAAGAGTAGAAATACTCTAGAATTTCTAGAATCTCAAAATAGAATGAAAGCAGCATTAAAGTAGACAATATACAGCAGACGGTGAAGATAACAAATCTGACAATAAAACATTATAATAATAAGTGAGATCCATTGTAAAGTTTTAATATGTATCCATTACATTATTTACACATTCTCATCGTAGCTGTGCACTGAACATCTTATAAATCTCAATGTGGTGATTTTGAATTATTTAGATAAAGACTGATAGGTTAAAAATACTTCAGAAGATAAAGTTTATATTTTGGATTGACAGATTTGATTGGACGGCAACATTTTAAAGTCATGTTCCACCTTAATCTTTTTGTCTGAGCATGATCTTGTATCTTGTTTCAGGCAGTGAGTGAACACGTGCCCCCCCCCTCGTGCTGATGATCCCCATAAAAGACGGCTGGCCCGGCTTTATTGGTTGCCATAGGAACCAGGAAGCTAGTTAGTGATCTTTCACATCTTGTCCTGTTTTTTGATTCATGTGACACGAGACACAGCTTTTCAGTCAGAGCACAAAAGCAAAAAGCTGTACAATTTTAGGAGTATTGCGGGGATAGACTACTTTGTTGGTGCTGATGGTTTCATGATCCCCCCCCCCCTCAAAGGGTTTTATGGGTGTAAGGGAAGGTCTTAGTCTTACATGGTATATATCAGTTGTAGAAGAGCAAAGGATATTGTTTAGTTAGGTAAAAGTAGAAAAGATAGTATGAAATCACATAATTTAAGCAACAAATGCCCCAGAAGTATTCATTTTTTCAAGCTTGCATTCTAGATTTTTCCCGCAATTAGTTGGTTTCAGAGTTTAATAAAGGGTCAACTTCAGAAGTGAGAAAGAATGAGTTCAATAAAAATACTCATTCCCTTTCTTCGCACCAAATGGCATGTGTCCATAAAGTTCCCTTTGAGCAAATTGCCTCGTGAAAGCAGTGCAGCCTGTGATGTAAAACTTCCTTGGTCCCTACCCATAATCCCCCTCCCACGAGGTGTGAACCCACCCGGGGGATTCAGAAGGTGCCAAGTAATGACTTCGTAACCTGGAAAAGAAGAAGAAAAGAAGAAGAAGAGATTCTCCAAAGATGTTAGTACTTTCTGCTTCGACTTCTTTCTTAGACAGAGATGCATCGAGGAAGTTATACTCTAGGATTTGAGGTATGATTTTGGCATTATGCACCAGAGCTTGATTTAGCACAGTCACATGTTGACTGAGAACAGAATGTGCTTCCTGGGATACTTCCTACATGACATCAGTGGTGTAAAGTAACTCAAATACACTACTTAAGTAACATTTTTCAATCTTGTTTTTCCATTTTTTGCTACTTAGCACTTCTACTCCACTACAGTTCAGAGGTAAACCGTGTACTTTGACTCCACTACATGTATTTAATCCCTTTAGTTACTTCACAGATGTGGATGAATGATGTGAAATATAATCAAGTGTTAAATCAGACTTTAGTTCCACCTGGAGTAAATCCACAAGCTACCCTGCAGTATACAAAGTCATTCAAAGTAGCTGCACCTTTACCAGCTTTGAGAACACTTTAATGATCAATCATTATAAAACATATCATATATATTATTCTGAAATGGACCAATCTGCACAATGAATACTTTTAATGTCGCTACTTTAACTATATTTTGATGATAATACTATTCTACTTTTACTTGAGGAACATTTTGAATGCAGGACTTTTACTGTAACAGAGTATTCCTACACTCTGGTACTTCTACTTTTACTCAAGACACGAGCTGAGTGCTTCTACTTTTACTCAAGTACAAGATCTGAGTACTTCTACTTTTACTCAAGTACAAGATCTGAGTACTTCTACTTTTACTTAAGTACACAATCTGATTACTTCTCCTTCCTCTGCATGACATTAAAGCATATTGAACATTAATGCGTTCATCTGTGCCTTACTGAGTTTAAAGTTTTATTCTGTGTGTGTGTGTGTGTGTGTGTGTGTGTGTGTGTGTGTGTGTGTGTGTGTGCCTTGTCCTATCCCAGCGAGCGTCCCGGGTGGTGACGGATCTCAGCAGCAGACGGATCGATGGTGGGGGGGGGGGGGGGGACAGAGGCGGGTTTGGGTCGGTCCTCAGGGGTCCCGTCAGTGACATCTCCTGCTGCAGCCCGTCGTCCGGCCAGCAGCTCGGGTCAGATATCCCAGCAGGCCGTTGGCTCTGGCAGCAGTTACCAAGGTGACAGCATGTCAGCACGGGCCCCCACAGCTCCACTGAGAGGGGGGGGGGGGGTGAGGCGGAGGGGAGCGATGCATCACCAGCTCTGATGGGTTTGTCAATACTGCTTAGATCCAGGGGGAGTGGGGGCCTGTCGTGACACAGTGGGCCCCTCCAGAGAGCCAGCACACACACACTTACCTGCACGTGCACGCGTACACACAAACACACACACACACACACACACACACACACAATGCACAAAAAAGCCTTGGATGAGTGCAACATATGGAAGTTGTCTTAGAAAGAGACACACATACCAGGATACACAAGCAAAAGCACATGTATGCAAAAACATAACAGAAACATGCATTTGCTTATCAGTAAATAGAAACTCATGCACACACTTACACACACTTGTTTATGTCACATAGGAGGACTTTATAGTGTCTTTTTCTTCCTAAATGTGCAGTGACTCAACATTATGTATCCTTGTATGAACAGTACCACACACTCTGTACAATACATGCACATAAACATTCAAATACACATACAACATGTGCATTATAGTATGTATTTGTATGTATTGATTTAAAAACGCACACCATATACTTGTACCCATAGTGCCGGATACACACTCATATTGTGCTGTGGTTTTTTCGGTGTAAATTACATTTATAAACAAACAGATATAAGCACATTGCACTCACTTACATTAATTCAATATATACTTACAAGCCAAAAATCAAAAATTACACTTTTCCTAACATTAGCCACAAACCAAATATGTGTGTATTACATCAAAATAAGGAGTGCCTAAAATAAAATACAAAAAGTCTAATCTATGCATGGAATGTTCAGAAAGGAAACAGAGGTTTTTCTCACAGCTGCACATTTTTTATTATGTTGTCAAATCTGTTGACACAAAAAGTTATCCAAAATAATATATAATATGCTTCAGACGATCATTCGACGGTCAGTTCCTGTCAGTTTAAAACAATAACGTTTGTTGATTTCTGGCAAATTAACTGCAAAATCCAAATAGTAAAAAGATTGTTCAGCCTGAATCGTAGTTTTGGACGTTATGGGGACCTGGTTTTTGTCCACAAATGGAGTGTAGGTCCCCAAATGTGAGTGTGTTGCCAGATGTTGTCCCTGCAATGTAATTTAAATAGGTACACCTGCAAACACACATAGGCTAACAACATGTACATTTGGGCTTAGAGGCACCATACAGGAAACATGCAAATACTCAGTTAGGCTTTATTTCACTTCAACTTTGAGTAAATAGAAGACATGAAAAGCAAGTACATTGTCTCATTAGCATGAACACACACACACACACACACACACACACACACACACACACACAAACACACTCCTGACAGACTGTTGTTTGCATGGATGCGTGGATTAAGCTGTTGGCGCAGGAGTGGAGAGCGAGCTGGCAGATAAAAAAAACCGAGTGTGTGCTGCAGGACCAGGGAGAAAAGAGAGAACGAGGGAGAAAGACTCTGTATCTCATTAACCGAAGCAGAGCGAGGGATTGGAAAAGCAACATCAGCCACGTTTGGCTCGGGGGGGGGGGGGCCTTGCAGTGTAACCATTTCTAGGCCGTGGGTTTAATAGATTACTAATGATCGGCCACAGGTATTTCGGAGTTAGACATTAGACGCGGGGGCCAAATTTAAGATCACCTGCTAATCCGTACTGTTCGAACCCTCTTTGAAATAAGAGCATGTTTGTTAGGTGGGGGTTGGGGGGGTTAGCTGATCTGTTGCTATCTTGGTGTGGTGAGGTGTTTAAAGAAGGTGCGAGGGAAGGTGCGAGGATATACGCCAATGATTCCTCTTATATTCAATCTGACCACAATCCTCTTAGCAGGAGAGAGGTGAGCTGTGCCTCCCCAAAGAAGTCTCTTTTTTCATGTCAATGTTTAATGCCTGAGGAGGGGGGGGGGCACATTAGCCTTGGCAGAGCGCGTTTGATACCAGAGTGCTGCAATGGTGGTTATAGACCAAAAACAGGATTTAAACTTATATAATATAAAGTCATAGTGCACCAAAAAACGTAAACTACCATCATTGGTTCTTGTTTGAATAACAGAATTGATCAATGACTTAAAGCAGTATACAGCTGTTACTTACAATTTTTGTTTAGTTACTTTACTATTGACCTAAATGCAGTTTGGAGAGCCACACGTTGTTTTAGTCAATAATACCCAGCTGCCAGCCCGTGGAGGTTGAACCTGCAGGAAGTAGAAGGAAGTTGGACTTCCAAATATGGTCAGAAGAGAGCACGCCCAAAACGTGAGACGTTGACGCATAGGTTATTAAAAGAGACATGGAAAGAGAACGCAGAAAAAGACAATATGGAGCACAGAGTACAGGTAATTAACATCTTGTAGTTTTAGATATATTTATATACTATTTAGGTCCTCGGATGTTTTGCCGATTCGACTGTTTAGCGCAGTGGTTAGGGTTAAGGCCGCTACACACCGGGCCGTCGATAGATGTCTGGCCGTCGATGAGCGTCGTGTCGCCCTACTCAGATTGGTGTGTCCTGCACCGTCGTGTCGACACCTTCCGCCGCCGATTCGACATGTTGAATGGGGAGGCTGTCGGTAAAAGACCGTCGGCAAAAGAAATCACTCTGATTGGCTGCTCAGCTTAGCGAAACACTATTTGCTTGAATGGGAGTGGAGCAGTACAGTACTTAAGTAAATGTACTTTGTTACTGTCCACAATCTGCCTAGAAGTATTTTAATGTTGTAGCTGTTCAAGATGGTCATTTTAAAATGTTTTAAAAATATACTGTTAGGCTAATTAAACCAATAATAATGCTACAGCTGCAACTGACAGTTACGTAGGCACATTTTTATTTCATCTTAACGCTGTGTGATTAAAAGAATAAACACAAATAGCAGGATAGGCACACATATTTGCTATATCTTTCCCCACTGAAAAGGCACTGCACCAATACTGTTAAAATATTGGCATAGTTCATCCCTGTGCTGCTTAGCTCGAGCTGTAGCATGTAGCTATTATAACATCCTGTTATTTTACGCCAAGGTTACAGCACAGCACTGGCTGCAACACTATCACACATTTCATTATCATACATTTTTTCTCCATCCCACTTTCTCGCGGTTGTTGTTGAAACTACATCTACAGCATTTCCCCCTAGCTTGATTTAAACTTCACGTGTGGCTCCTAAACGCTCATCTCTGCGACGTACATATTAGCAAACACGGAGGTTGCTTGCACTCAAACACCGGCGCCATTCGAATGACTTCCGCCGCCATTTAAAAGCTTTGCTCGCTGAAATAAAAGTAATTAATTGGTGTTATACACCAAGGACATAATTATCTTTTCCAGTAACTGGCACATATTTAATTACCAGTAATTGTTCCCCGAGCCTTGTTCAAAAGTGTTGCGCGCCAGACAGTTCTGATATATTATACACTAATCCTGCACTTGATACTCAGTCAATTAGGAAATGTGTGTCAAAGAGCAATCATGTAAACAGCACTGTGGAACACACACACATCCTTCTGAGACTATGTGGGCCTTCGTCAGTGTCCACACACACACACACACACACACACACACACACACACACACACACACACACACACATGTGCACTTTGTTTCCCTCCTCAGATCCCTACCTATCCCGTTCCTTCCCGAGGTGTTAATGCCTGCCAGATTTGAGGAAAGTAATTTCAGATCATTTCGCAACAAAGGCCACAGATACTGATTAACACAGGGGCTACTTTCTAGCCAAGTGGCGCGGTCCCATTTTAAAAAAAGCGTCAGGAGCTAAACTTACTCCCCTGTGCCTCGGGGGGGGGCTGCAGTGGGGCCCTTGAACATGAGAACAGGGTTTAATAAGTAAACAGAAGAGGCAGAGAACAGTGCTTCTGATCAGGGCTTATTTGCCCAGCGAGCCCCCGGTACGCGCTGCTAGCTGATTAGCCCTGCCGATTGTACCTTGTAATTGCAGTGCCTTGACCCCCTCTAGGCAAATATTAGATTTTTAGTGGTTTAACCTTTCCAGTCGTCAGAGCGGGGGGAAATTGCCCGACCAGATGTTAAGGAGCCCAGCGGTAGACTGCAGCCCTTCTGATCAGCGGGGGGAAAACTCGCAGATTGAACCTTTTCTTTTTAATATTGTCTCAATTTCCACTGGCATTTCAAGCTGATTTCTCGCAGCGGTTTCCTTCCCCGAGAAATGCTCATGCTCTTCCCCTCGTATAATGTCAGGTTATAAGTGAGACATATCATTAAGAATCAGCCCAGTCACAGTGATTAGTGGGGGACAAATGATCAAGAGATCAATGGTAGATATTAACCCAGCAACTAGTCCCTCAGTTCAATCACTCCAGCAATGTGTCACCTGGTGAGATGCAGCAGCAGGGAATGTGACTTTTTTACATTTAAAAATCCTACCCACTACCAAATTAAACTAAATGCACCAAATCTTTATGCAGTTTCTCATTGTGCAAAAATAGGAGAAACAGCAACTGGTGTTATTGAGACTGCTTTCCGTATCGAAATTATTCAATTTCAACCAAAATAGTTTGCGAGCAACACTTAAATCTGAATTCAAACCCTTTCTCCAAAAGCCAGTGAAGTTCATTTTTTAATTTAGCCGTCAGTATGTTGTCAAACTGCCTCACATTCCAGCAAGAGGTCAAACGAGCAGCAATTACACAATCAAATCCCTCGGATAAAAAGCATTATTCTCCGCCCAACCCCTGTGTAATTCTTCAGTGATTGATGTGACACTGCCTAGGAAATGTGTGTCGGTCCAGATGAAATGGAAACAGTATGAAAATCTTCTAAGGATGGAATTCCCCGGACTTTTTAGATCAGGCCCGGCATTTAAAAAATTCATCCAGATATGTAAATCTGAGCCCACAGCTGTGCCTGGTTTGCTTCATTCTTCACAAATCTAAGATCATCTGGAAATGTAACGTAAAGCTAATCTTATATGTGGTATAACTTTAAAGGTCTCCTATCATGCAAAATGCTCTTTTTTATGTCTTTTATACATAAATGTGTCCCCGGTGTGTCAGGGAACTCACAAAGTGTCAGAAAACAAAACCCTCTCTCTTTTCCTCCGTACCCAAATCTCAAAAAAACGGGGGTACAACGGAGCTGATCCAGATTTGCTGCCGATATGACGTAATATCTGAAATGTGGGCTGGCTTTACGCCCACGGCCCTATCAGAAACGTCGCTATCAGAAACAATGCGCCACGTGTTTTGGAAGTAATATGGTCTTTGTTTACATTAGCAAGCATCGCTAACACTCAGAGCTAACCTGTACTGGAGAGAGTACGTGTAAAAAATCAGGATATAAAAAGGAACTCACCTTGTGGTAAACCCGTAAGAGAAAAAGCATTTGAGCTCCATACTGTTTCAGAGATAATCCTTGATGTGGTTTGGAACATGATATGGCGTTTAATCACGGCAGCGTTTAGCTGAGTATCTGGGTAGAATTCTCCTGCATGAGCTCTCGTCTCGGTTCTCTCTTTTTTGAAAGCTAAGGACCCAGAATCAGCTCTTTAATAACAGGGCTGAAATAGAGGGGTTGAGGCATGGCTAGAATGATCTGTTTGGTATTTTGAGCAAAACACTTCATAGACATGTTTTTTATATATCTGAGACCTACAATATATGCCTAAAAATAGTATAATAGGAGACCTTTAATACTGTGAGGAACGTGTTTCTGCTTTCACACATGCTTGTTTGGGTCTGTAGGCCTTTAGGGAAACCTCTCTGCAGTCTGGGAAACTCTTTGGGATGGGACAGGACGATGGTGGAGGGGCGGCGGAAGGGTTATTCCCAGCCGTTTTTCCAGAGATCTCAGGTTTCTCCCCCGTCCAGCGTCGGACCCCGATCCTCTTCCTCCCCGACAGGCCCCGGCTCACCCCGCATGTAATAGTTTCCTTCCTCCCCTCACCTGAAAAAAGAGTCGGATGGGAAGAAGGGGGGAGTCATCGTTTCATCCCAGAGATGGACTGAAGTAACCCTTCAGCTGGAGAGGAAACCCAATACAGAGAGGAGAGGGGGGGCAGCCAAAGTGGTTCCATGTGAGGGAAGTCTGGGAAAGACAGGGATCGACACCCTGAGCACCCCTCCCTTTGTCTCCCCCCCTCTCCCATACTCACAACCACCTTACAGAGTCCCATCCTGATCTGTGGAGTCCGCTCTCTATTATCCTGATTAGAGCTCTTCTGCCCCAAACCGGAAATTAAATTAGGACCCTAAGATCTTTAGGAAGCAGTCAGCTAGTGTTTCAAATCTAGAATCAGCCCAATGTCAGCCCTCTCATATTTCAATTAAACTCTCTTTAAATCCCAACTTTTACGACAGAATTCCTCTGGAAATAGATACACCTTGACTGCACTGAAACTATAGATTGTATATTTCTCCTTTTTAGCTCTTTGTTTTATTTCGCTTGAACATATTATGGTGGCTTCCTTATTTTCTATCAAGCCAATAGACCCCTTAAACAGACCCCTTAAACAGACCCCTTAAACAGACCCCTTAAACAGACATTTCTAACTCGTTTTCTTTCCTTATAGTTGTGTTACTCACAGTTGATGAGTTGCTTGGCTTCTGATGGTGGGATGATATTGTGCAATGGGTTTGCTCAAAATAAAATAAGAAACTTTTCAAAGAAAACAGGCCTTTACAATATAGTCAAAACAAATCGAACAAAGAGGCAAAACTCAAATAAAATAATAAACAACTTAGGTATTCTTTCTTTCTTTCTATGTTAAAGCTTGTATAACTTAGTAACGTAAAGCGGGGGCTCCCGCAACATCTAGCAAGAAACAGCGTCTGAGGGCTTCTTAACATTTAACAAACTATGAATGTGTCATACCCACTTAACGGGAAGAAACTCAGCTAACTGACGATATGAACCATTTTTACCGAAACAAAACACAAGTCTAACACCGAGCCTCTGAATTAGCACTAAGCGAAAGAGTGCTAACGCACTTAGCACATAACTCATGGTATAAATATGTTATACTTCATCCGATCTGCACAAACTAGATATCATCTGAAAGCTGAGATTCCACAGATTCCAATGGTATAAGTATAGCATCACTGTGCAGCCAGAACTCGCGGCAGCGAAAGCCAGCAAAGACAACACACAACTTCACTTTACGGAGCCAAAACGGCAAATACGTCTTACCTTTGCTGTTTTCTGACCAAAAGTTGTGTTCAATGGCATTAAAACGCAACAACACGCTGCTGAAGGTTAATCCAATGTCTGTGTCACTTTGAAATGATTACTGATAATACATCATCATATTTATGTCAATAAGAGTAGTTTTCATATAGAGTGTGAGAGCTGTAACCCAGCTTCCGGTTTTGGGCATGCTGGCTGTGCATCCTCTCATTCACCAATGGGTAATGTTTAGATGGATTTTAGGAACCCCCCCCCCTCGATTCTATTGGATCTAACGGTTCAAAAGAGGTGTCAATCATCAAAATCGACCGATGGGTTCCAGAGATATGGAAAATACACCCAAATGACCCCAGAAGTGGGTTTTTTTCCTAAACCTCTCTAAAAAGGTCAAACTTCACTTTTTTTTTTTACTATGTTCAATCTGAATTTACTTTAAAATAAAAATATCTATATTGATTCTGACTTTTCTACATCCAACTCACAGATGTAACCTTGCTTTGAGAAAAAAGATGATTAATTTACCCCTTTTAGAAGTGAAGTTATAGTCATTTGTTCTGGGAATGTCATTTTCGAGCCTGAGACCTGACAGGCTCAGGGCTTAACAGGGTAAAAACTGCCTCAACGGCGTCTTTCTGACAGGTTGCGAGAGGAGGAGAGGAGGCGCCGTGGGAATTGTAGTCTTTTATACTGTGTTGACTACAGACGTCACGATTAGGTGGCCTTTTTTATAAAAACAAAATACTGGCTCTAACACATATTATATTTACTTATTTTCTGTCTTTTCAAATCATCTTAAATTCATTTCCTGTTTCTCTTCTGTCCTATTTGACATGATTCTCGATCATATTGTTGTATGTTCTTAGGTTTCTATGCAGTTTATTTCCTGCTCTGCGCTGTTAACTTGTTTTCCTTTAAGTTCGATTAAATTGTAATTTGTACAAAACTCTTCTTCTCTATACTAAATCCATTCCTTTGCCGCTCCTGCTGTTGTTATATTTTATTCCTATCTACTGTTTTGGGTCATCTTGATGCTATATGCTCTGCGATGCTTTCTGTCTTCCACAATTTTCTCCCCTTTTCTATTCTTTTAACGACTGTGCCATCGTATTAGATTCAGTCACAGTCTTCTCTGTTCTAATCTACTGTTTTATTATGAAAGGGTCTCACACTTCCTCCTGAACCCACAAGAAGCTTCTGCTCTCTCTTCAGGTATCTTCCTCCCCTGTGGAGCAGCTCTGAGGAGGGGGGGGCTTAATATCTGCAGACATCTATGGCCGGCGCCCAATCTGTTGCACGCCTCATTCATTTCACGCACTGCCAGAAGTGCTTTGTAATTATCCTGATATTGATGAAGGCTGATTCCAGCAGGTAATCGCTGGCAGTTCAGCTGTTTTTACGCATGTCAGCAAAATGTCTCTATCCATTACCAGTGGCAAATTAATTTCCACTCAATGACCATACTTGTTGATCATTTACAAATGAGTGTGTGTGCGTCTGTGTGAGGGTTTGTAGAAGAAGGGGGATGAGTAATTCCTGACAGAGCT
>CM062287.1:926044-1138544 GCA_031216635.1 Dissostichus eleginoides | reverse complement strand
GACATGGGGATCATGTGATGTCATAGTCTGAAACAATGGGAGAAAGAGCTGAATTATTGTGGAACTTCTTATGTACAATCTTCCAAATGAAGTCTGCTGTTTTAAGGATGTTCTTTCTGCAAATTGACAAAGTGACAGGTGGATTCTGTCATTTTTCAACCTGTAAATAAACAAGTTTGAAGTCGTTTTTAGCCTTCAACATCCAGGCGATGGCTGGTGTTCATTTGCAACCTCAGCAAAAGGACATGAGGAATAGTTTTGGTGTGCTGGATCACTGCAGAGCTTTTAACTCCAACATGTGGCCACGTGTTTTGAATCTTCACGATCATGCTGAACAATACACTGTTTCAATGAGCTGGGACATTGTGATGTGATGTGGGTACATCACAAAAGCTGAGTAAATGATGCAGACAATAGAAAGAAAAGAACCACTATTTTCAATTGTTTTAAGAATGTTTGTCCTTGTTGGATACACATTTGCAGTGCTTCATTTGTCATTTCAGGCAAGATTTGCAATGTTGTGGTCCCTTGTCATGTGGCTTGGATTATCCAGTTCAGTCTCTTCTTTTTCTTTTCATTTCTGAACAGTTTCTTCAATCAATCAATGTTTATTTATATAGCCCAATATCACAAATGTTACATTAGTCTCAGTGGACTTCACAGTTTGTACAGAATATCAGTATGACAATACGACACCCTCTGTCCTTAGACCCTCACATCAAGGAAACACCTCCAGAGAAAACCCCACGGTTTAAAGGGGAAAATGGGAGAAACCTCAGGGAGAGCAACAGAGGAGGGATCCCTCTCCCCGGACGGACAGACGTGCAATAGATGCCGTGTGTAAATCGAAGAGATAATACATTTTACATCGTAGGTAGACCAAATGTTTGGAAATGCATGTGTCTATAATAAGAAGATGAATCCACGAGGATGTCAACAATCCTGTGGGAGCCATCAGGGAAGTAGTATGATGAGAGTTAGGCAGGACCGCGAGAGACAGGTTCAGCCACGACCAGGACTCAAATCCAGAACTCAGGATAGAGGATCCAGGAAACAGGACCACAGCAACAGGATCAGCCTCGACTCAGGATCCCGGCGTAGATATAGACACAAAAAAGAAATTTGGGGGAAGCTGGGTTATTCGGAACATGAGAGTACACAGGTACTTTCTTCTTTCTTTTTTGTTGTTGTTGCATTCGGTTAGAAGATCTGTTTTATTCTCAATTTTACTTACTTGCATTTCAACATTCAACTTCTATTTCGGATGTTTTCTAACAAACTTCTACGAGTTGTCACTGTATAAATGCAATAAACAAGCAATACTGTCTTTGTATCTTTTCCAATGTTATAAACACTCAACACTGTTTTAATTATATCCTGCTGTTTGCCTTATGGTGAAATACAGGAAGTGGATATATAAAAAGATTTAGGGTTGAACTATTTTCTTTTTTCTTTATTGATTCAAGAACAATTGAATACATACCATTACAAACAAACGTTTTATCTGGCATTATTTTTAAAAAATAGTTGAGATTTCATATAGACTATGATTCCTATATGATATTTATTTATATACCCATGTAATTAGAGTTTAAAATAAATAATCAAGTTGACAGACACTAAAGCTTAATTTATTCTGACATGAAGAATAACAGCCAACATCTAAGAAAGACAATAATCATGTAATAGTTAAAGATGTGGTTATATTTTCAAAAATAAAAATAATGTTTTTATTTAACAATTCATGGCACACGTCAATGACGTGTAACAACTTCCGCCGCCGACGTCA
Source organism: Dissostichus eleginoides (assembly GCA_031216635.1). Taxonomy (NCBI): domain Eukaryota; kingdom Metazoa; phylum Chordata; class Actinopteri; order Perciformes; family Nototheniidae; genus Dissostichus; species Dissostichus eleginoides. The sequence continues at coordinate 1,136,755 of CM062287.1, read as the reverse complement.
TCGCTGTCAGTAAACATGGCGGCGTCCTGTATGCGAACCGTGGGATCGATTTTAGGAAAATGTAGGAATTGCAGCTCGAGTATGAACAGTCTCTCATCACAATTAAGCCGACAGGTAAAATATGCTTTTGCTTTCACATAAACTCACAAGTTGTGCCTGTAAAGTAAACGTCAACTCGTAGGGATAGACTGCAATGCACACACACTGACGTCCTTGAGCTAGCATCCTGCTGCAGCTTCCGTTAGCCGAATCTTGCTTGACAAATATATAAAATGACAGTTAAACAAGGTTGTATTACACTTTATCATGGTGCAATTGACTTTGAGACATCCTAACATACATTATTGAGCCCTTAACTAGAATTCGGCTGGGTTCTGCTCAAGATATTTACCAAGTAAGCATAGTTTCATATCATTTTTATCATATAAGTTTTACTATATTGACCCCAATTTGGTCAGAGCAGCGCGTTAACAAGGCATTGCACTTCATGTGAAAATGAAAAAGATACGAAAATGAACACACATACAATCTAAACATATCACAATAGAAAATAAAACAACCAAAAAGTAAAATATATACATATTGTGAGTGAAAGATGTAGGTACATTTAGCTTGTCTCTTAGCTTGCATCACAGCTCTCCACAGGGTGTCATTTCTTTAGTTAAAGAAAAGTGTTGCAGCTCATTCCTTAAAGCAGAAGCCTCAGATAATATAATATGGGGAAATAAATGGGTTTATTTCTAGCTTGTTATGTATATAAGTCATTGGGCTTTTTTTTATCAACTAATATTTGTTAGAAAATGTTTTCAACTTCAATTGACTGAAGTTATTTGAAAAGTGGGCTTATTAACACACGAATACTATTTAAGAAGTACAATATAAGAAAAGCACAAGCTTCAGGTATGCGCCATATACTGGAACATTATACTTTAAGAAATAGCTAAGGGGCAATTCAAAATGGACCATGGGCCGTAGTTGGCCCCGGGCCGTAGTTTGGACACCCCTGATGTAGACTGTCTGTCAAATAAACACTATGACGGGCCAAATACAGATAAATGGGCATTTAAAGTAGGATATTATTTACATGAAGTGTGTAATAGTCGGCTTCTTGTACACGGCATCTTTGAGCATTAGGAAAAGCGCTAGAAATATCCCATCTATTTTTATTATTATTGTCAATATCATCAGAATGACCGCTCTGTCCTCCTCCTCAGGTGCTGAGCAGGCAGATATGTGTGGCCTCGGTCCTCCGCAGGAAGAACCTGAACCCGGGGCCCGAGAAATTCAGTCCGGAGTTCATCCAGAAGCAGGTGGAGGAGTACAACAACGGGAAGCGGCACCTGGCTAATATGATGGGAGAGGACCCCGAGGACTTCACCCAGGAAGACGTGGATGTAAGAGAAAGAGGCTTTGTGGTTTTCTGCAGACACACAAGTGCTGTTTTCTTTGGGGTTGCAAAGTTACGGCTTGTAAAATGCTCAATAAGCACCGTAACCTTCATGATACTTATTTCTCTGTCACGATCGGTTCTTTCTGTAAACGGCAAATGTTGTGTCACGGTAAATGTGGCGGCAGCAAGTGCTCATCTCCTTACGTAAAAGGAAGGTCCAGTGTTTCCTAAAGGAGGTTATAAAGGAAGTTTCAAAGCTCCTTTCCTATCTAGATATTCCAACAGCTTTCCAACACCGGGTCGTTTCCCTCCGTTAGGAACCTTCCTAAGCTACAACGGACGATTCGGACGCCTTTATTGGAGATCATAGGGTCGAAAGAGGGAGACAGAGGGGAGGACATTGTCGGGAATGTTCAGCCGGCTCGGGAATCGAACCGGCTTACTAGGCAGTGGTGTTTTCTATCTGTGTTCCCTGGCTTATATGTCATCAGTGTGAGGGTATGTGCCTCCCGTATGAATGAAGAACTTACGCCCCTGGCATTATAAACGTTATTTTGTTCTGTATTCATACTACTTTGATTATTATTTGATAAAGACTAAAACCCCTGTTTTAGGAAATGACTGAGCGTACTTTTTACACTTTACTATTTACACAAAATATACAGAAAATAACTAACGTAATTTGGACGTTTAATGAAATGTGTCGACTATATGCACAACAAAATGAAACCTTCTAAGCAAGGAGATCTGTGAAATACTGGGTTTAAGCAGATAGCTTTTTTCTACCCATACACCCTGGCACATTGCACTTTATATAAACTGAATTGAAATGTCTTTACTGTACATACAAACTTTCTTTGTTGTCCAAACTATTTCCAAAACGTCCTGACACGTCTCCTCTTCTCATGAGATGCAAGACACAAGCAGTTAAAGCATTTGAAACATTAATTGGGTTTTATCTCCCAGCTGGAGGTCTGTAATCTGCTGCATCGGGGAGATTAGCAACGCCCGCTATTATTCCAGATGTTGGCGACACATCCGCCCTCACAGCTCCGACCACTTAGCTCGATTTCCCACTTTCCCTCGGCCAGTCCCCGGTGTCCCTCACGAGTAATGAAGAGAGCTGTTAGGGCCGCGCTGTGAAAGCTGAAGCGACGGAGAGCAGCCCGACCGCAGACGTGTGGAGGGGGAGGGGAACATTTAGGGGGACTGGAGAGGGACCTGATGGATCCCCCGCCCCAGTTTAGGGCTCAGGTGTGATGATGATGAAGACCCAGGGGAAATGAAAGACAGACAGGGGAAGCCACACACATAGAAATGTTAAATTACTCATATATTCCAAAATAAAAGTTTGAACTATAAATTATTTCTAAAACTTCAATTCACTTTTTTTTTAAATATATCTTAAAATACTTTTTGGACTGCTACCCAACTGTTAGTTTGTGCCAAGGTGAGATTTCCACTCAGCATTCTTTCAATCTACTGCTTCATATTTTGACTATTGACAAAGTTGATTGACAGGAAATACATATCTTTCCATCATTTATTAATTTGTTCCACCTTAATCCAGCAGAATACCATCACTTGTTTAGCTTTCTTGCTGCTTAATGTCATTTCTCTAGACTTAAAGGTTCATTTGATTGGTTGGTTTTACATTTAGGGACTTTTTCCCCCCCCCCATAATATCTTGTTTTTATTCGCTTCCATAAGAAAACGATAGAATATCTTTGGCAAATCGTTCCAGACGCCAGCTTGTGCTCCGGAAAATATGGGTGGACATTTAGTTAATAATTGAATAAGTAACGAATGCAAACAGATTAGGAATGACAAAAGAAAAGAAGGCTACAAATGATCATGATTTAGTAGTCATTTGAGTCCTATTTCCATTTAATAATGGTTCCAATTGCTATTTATTTTATCAAGGATTGTATTTATCAAGCTAAAACGACATGCCGCTGCTGGTGTGTCTCTTTCCTCTCCTGTCACTGTGTCTCTGGCCCCCGGGGGTCTCTGCCACATGATGCTGAGACTCAGGGGACACAGGTGTGTGTTCATCTGTTCCCTGCTTCTCTCTGTACCTTCTCTTCCTGTCCCCCGCACACACGTCTCTCGACCGGCCCTTTTTCTTCCTGCTTTCCCCCGTTTTGACAACCTTAAAGCAGCAACCTGCTCCCCCCCCCCACACCTGCTGCCTCACTAATGAACGGGCGGAGAGGAAGAGGAGGGGATGGAGGAAGAGAGAGATTAGTGTGGTGGAGCCAGCACACTTTCTGTCTCCCCCTCTCCCACACACACACACTCACAGTGCCATCTGTACTCCTGCTAATCGCACACACACGGAGGAGGGTGAACTTGGAGTGAACTGTCCACAGTGTCCTCTCCTCGCTGTCACCCAACTTGTGCCTTTTTCTGCTCCTCCTCTCCTCCTCTCCTCCAACTCCTCAGCCTTTCCTTGAACCCGCAGCAGCTTGCGCTTCCTCCTCTTCTTCTTCTACTGTCACTTTCACTGTCGTCCGCTGGCGTGACCTCCGCTGTTCCGACACGTCAACGTTGTCATGATCTGCCATCATGTCTCAAACTGCCCCCTTGTTTCCTGATGTTGATGTATTCATATCCTTCTCTCTCCCACAGAGGAGCATCGCCTACCTCTTCCCCTCCGGCCTGTTTGAGAAGAAGGCCCGGCCCCTCATGAAGGTACGTCTGTGAGCTCATATCAACTCCACTTTTCTTTCAAGTTTACAGGTAAACATTTCGATTTCTAATGACGTGAAGGTTACTTTTAGTGGTTTTATTGGGACATTTAGGGACTTTTTCCCCATAATATGTCGTTTTTATTCGCTCCCATAATAGAACTAGACAACAAAATGTCACCTTTTCTTTGTTTTGTGAAAGACAACTACTTTGACCTGATCAGGTAATGCTGATCAGATTTTGACCACTTTGTGATGTCACAATGTTTTTTGGCTTGTGTAACCATTAGCCAATCAGCAACCAAGGTAACCCCCTCCCACCTTATCACCTGAATCTCCTCCTAGAGCACCATTGTGTTCTTTTAACCAATCACTTCTTAGAGGGGCGTGGCCAGCCGCAGCTCATTAGCATTTAAAGCTACAGACACAGAATCAGCACTTTTGGAACAGGGCTGAAACAGAGGGGATTATGGGATACTGCAATGATCTTTCAGCCAATCAGAGACATGTTCTGTATATATCTGAGACCTGTAATATGTTGATGAAAAATAGTATAATAGGGGATCTTTAATTGAATGGGATTTATAACTTAAGGGTATCATATATTTATTGGGCTGCACGACTTGGCCAAAATAACTAACTGTGATTATTTTGACTGATATTGTAATTGCATAATAAATAACTATATTAGTGGGATTGATCATTTTTTAATCATAAGAGGATCTGTACCAAACAAGTGTTTTTAAGTCTCCACAATATGACACAATATCTCCCGCTTTATTTCCAGCACCCAGAGGAAATCTTCCCCAGGCAGAAAGGTATGTTAACTGTCATTTTCTTTCTTTTCTAATCTGAATATTTGTATCCATTCTAACTGCTTGTCTGTCTTGTATTGAAGCTGTGCAGTGGGGGGAGGACGGACGGCCGTTCCACTTCCTGTTCTACACCGGCAAACAGGCCTACTACTCCCTGATGCATGTGAGTACTGTCAGGTTTTATGTGAGGGTGAGGTTCATCTTCATCCAGCTAGTTCTTCCTCACCTGCACCCTCGGCTCATGTCCTATTCAGAGAGAGTTGAGAGGAGGCGGCGTGTCCCTGAGGAGGGTCAGCGTCAGATCCTCTCTTCTCTCAGAGAGCTGAATAGGGAGGGGGGACGTCAAACAGGTAGTCCGGTGTGAAGGGGGATTCACTGAAGAGTAGCTGGATCTACGGGAGGAAGGGGGAGCTGAAATGTTTTGTTTTAAAATCCCTCATAACCAATATTTTGGAGCTAATCGAGCTTCAGCCCGACGGATACTCTGTAATTGGGAAAATAAATGATCTTATAACAATATATCAACCGATAATGAAACATTTTTATACATACATTTTTTTTACACTGATCAGTTTTTAAACACTTTCTTTATTGTTTTTTAGCATATATAGACAATATATAAGGAAGTACACAAACATCCACAAGACATAACAAAATGAAGTGCATTGAATGAACTACACAAACATGTGGTTAGGCTATGTAAGCAAATATACAAACATGTAGGGCAGATATGAAAGGCTTCCATCCTTCTCATACTTTTTAAATAGTCTTTGTTTTCCTTTAATTGAATAGGTTATTTCCTCCAATGAGACACATGCAGACAGTTCTTTTAGCGTTTACCAATACTTGGACTGTTTACATTTTGAAATGAAGGTGCTGTCATGCCATGCATTCCTTTCTACTGCACGATTAAAGAACACATTCCCTCTTTTGTGCATCGGAAGGCAATCAAATGGAAGAGGAGGGAAACAGAAATCTGCCGAACGGACAAAACAAAATGAGAGATTCTTACTAAGCAAGACTGTGGTGAAAGATGGGTGAAATAAATAAGATGGGGACAGCGGATAGCATTTCTTTTTGTATAATTATTTGAAAAAATATATTCAGAAAATAACCAACAGGGGGCGCCAAAAAAAAACAAGTATCACAATGGCGTTCAATTAAGCTAAAAAAAGGAAATATGAAAGATTGATAGTATTTTTTCCAGATTTCAAAATCTCCATAAGTGTTAAAATAAATAACATGCATGTGTTTTTGAGTCCGGGTTCAGAATCTATTCTGAGGTGTGGCACGTCTGGTTGTCAGGCTTTTGTCGTTTCACAGAACTGAGGCGCGTGTCTGTGTCTTAAACAGAGAGTGAGGTGTGATCTCTGAAACACACACACACACACACCATTGAGCCTTCTCTTCACCCCCTGCTGTGGGTTTAAATAGGTGTGTCAGCCATGTCTGGGAGCTTGTCCGCACCATTACAGGCTCACTTCCTGTTTGTGTTTCCCCTCTCTTCTTCCTCCACCTTTCCTCTTCCTGTTTCTCCTCCTTTCCCATCTTGTGTCCAATCCCCACACACACCTCAGGAGTGTTTCTGGATATTCTATCTTTTAAAGAATCTGAATCAGAATGTATGTCCGGGTACGTTTACACATACAAGGGATGTTGGTATGGAGGTGCAAACATAAACAACATCAGAAATACGTTGTAAGAAAAGTTCAAAATATAACAATTCAAATAAAATATATATTACAAAAAAAGATTTAACATTGAGAAAGAATAAAGAGTAAAGGAAACTGAAAAAAACAATAAAGATATTCACTAAATAATAAAGAATAAAGAAAGTATTTACATCAAATGTAAATGTACAAAAGAACCAAAAAAACGTAGGCCTTGAATTTGACGTACCGTAAGAACCTCCATTTAAATGTATCTACATACCGGCCCCCTCCTCTTTCATGCAGCCAATCCATGCTTAATATAATATATATAACATTTTCTTTGATACGTTCTCCACCTAAAGCAGTTTCTTGCTCGATGTTTGCGTTGTTCCCTCCTCCTGGTCAGAGTGGCAGCGGATTAGGTACACTCTATCAAGAAGGCATTAAACAAACAGCTGGTGAATAATTGACGGGGAAATGAGTTCTCATCTAGGCTCCGGGGGGCTGAGGGGGGGGGGGTCTCTGCCTCGGGGACGTGACCGGTGACGTCCCCCCCCCCCCCTGTCCTCCATCTGTCTGTCTGTGACACACTCCACTGTCCTCTCATTGAGTATCCTCCCATTCTACACTAAAGTTAACACATGATGGGTTTTTATTATTGTGTCCTCAGCTTCAGGGACACTCAATTCTATATAACCCCTAACCAGGGACACTCAATTCTATATAACCCCTAACCCCTAACCCCTAATCCTAACCAGGGACACTCAATTCTATATAACCCCTAACCCCTAATCCTAACCAGGGACACTCAATTCTATATAACCCCTAACCCCTAACCCTAACCAGGGACACTCAATTCTATATAACCCCTAACCCCTAATCCTAACCAGGGACACTCAATTCTATATAACCCCTAACCCTAACCAGGGACACTCAATTCTATATAACCCCTAACCCCTAACCAGGGACACTCAATTCTATATAACCCCTAACCCTAACCAGGGACACTCAATTCTATATAACCCCTAACCCCTAACCCTAACCAGGGACACTCAATTCTATATAACCCCTAACCCTAACCAGGGACACTCAATTCTATATAACCCCTAACCCCTAACCCTAACCAGGGACACTCAATTCTATATAACCCCTAACCCTAACCAGGGACACTCAATTCTATATAACCCCTAACCCCTAACCAGGGACACTCCATTCTATATAACCCCTAACCCCTAACCCTAACCAGGGACACTCAATTCTATATAACCCCTAACCCTAACCAGGGACACTCAATTCTATATAACCCCTAACCCCTAACCCTAACCAGGGACACTCAATTCTATATAACCCCTAACCAGGGACACTCAATTCTATATAACCCCTAACCCCTAACCCTAACCAGGGACACTCAATTCTATATAACCCCTAACCCTAACCAGGGACACTCAATTCTATATAACCCTAACGGCCCGGACACACCAACCCGATTTTGGCCGTCGATAGATGTCTGGCCGTCGATGAGCGTCCTGTCGCCCTACTCAGATTGGTGTGTCCCGCCCCGTCGTGTCTTTTCGGCCGTGCCGACACCTTCCGCCGCCGATTCGACATGTTGAATCGGGAGGCTGTCGGCTAAAGGCCGTCGGCCAAAGAAATTACTCTGATTGGCTGTTCAGCTTAGCGAATCAGTGCATGAGAAGCGAAACGGAAGTGAGGGACCCAAACAAACGATTAAGAAGGCACACACAGACGGCTATTCTTTTTCATTTTCATCTCACCCGGATGCATGAGTTTCTTTTTCATCATGGCGATCTGGAATGAAGAAACCGAAGACCAACGCACACACTATTTGTCTGTTCTTCTTCTCTCGGTGTATCACGCAGTCTGTTCTTCTTCTCTCGGTGTATCACGCAGTCTGTCTTCCGGTTGTTGCCTCTTTTGAATGGCGAATACACACTACCGCCGCCTGCTGGTAAGGAGAGTTATTGCCACTCACGCATGCACAGTGCGTACGTGCTACTTGGCCGTCGGCTGAAGTCTTTGCGGTGTGTTCCAGTGCGACTGTTGGCCAAGACGCAGGAGACGTGAGGCGACACAACAGTCGTGTTCCGTCGGGACGTGTTCTTTGGTGTCAGTTTGGTGTGTCAGGGCCTTAACCCGTTCTGTGTCTAGAACAAAATCTCTTAAACGTTGGGAAGAGCATTTTTTCTTCCACAGGCACAATCATACAATGAGACAATGATCGTCATCCATTTTCAATGTTTTAGAACAAACCATCACCACCACCCACCCCACCTTGAAAAGTTGAATACAAAAAAAAACACATTGATTCCGCGTTCAGATATAAAAAATAAAAACAGTAACAAAAAATAATATTAATAACAATAAGTCAATCAAATGGCAAGTATAAACAGATCAGTAAGTACAAATATAAATAAGAAGATATGTAAACAAAATAAAAAGTTTCAGAAAGACAAAAGAGGATTTCTACCATGACGCTGTAATATTCCGTGTATCGATGTGTTGTGGATGTGTCATCGTGATGGTGTGTTACAGAACATATACGGCAAAATCCTGGAGGTAGAGAAGCACCAAGATCGACTGAGACAAAAAGGACTCTTCTCCAAGGAGGGCAAGCCCATGTAAGTTCGACTTATTTTTTTAAGAATATAAAAATAGTTTGGTATTTTAGTGAACTTCTCAGAGCTGTTATGTCTACTGGCTATCTCCTATTCAGTTTTTTCAGGATGCTTTGTTTAATTTGAAGTCATTTTGATGAAACGTATTCGCTTAATAGACAAGCTTCGTAAGGATTCCTCTTTATCCCAGCACTTACATTATCCATGTGTTTTCCTCCATCAGTGGACTCGGCACAAGCAGGTGGCTCACCAAGGATGAACTGGATATATTGCTAGGAGAGGCCATCCGCACTGAGGATGTAAGAACTCTCTTTATTTCCTGTCGTCCTCCTCGTCTCTCACATCTATTTAAAAGGATTATTTCCCACTGCTTGGTCTAAAACGTGTCCCGTGGTTTCCTTCAGTACGACCGCTTCCTCCAGCTGATGGAGCGCCTGCTGTCCCTGCCGTACTGCGGCGCCGTGAAGGGCTTCGTCCTGAGCTACCGGAGGGAGCTCGACGCCCAGTCCAGCAAACAAACGGTGCCCACGGTTGAGCGAGACGAGAGGGGCGTGGCCTATAGCACCTCGGAAGGTAGGAACGCACAAAACGTTGCTAAATCAAATTAGATTTTTACATGTGGTGTAACCGTGCCATTCTTACTAACTGATGGGAAATGGATGTACGTAATGTGATTTACGTACATCCATTTCTTTATATACAACTAGTCTGGTTTATGGGAGTTTTTCAAACTTATTTGGAAGATACAAGAAGGTGCGCATGTTCCTTTCCCTGTTTCACCTGTTTTTATATTTTGGAGAGATGTTCCAAGATCAGGAAATAATGGGCAAATCTGTCAAAAAACAAAAACTGAAACCAATTTATATATGATGAGAAACGTCAGGTAAAGGTGTGCTTTTCCCCATCAGGGCGGAGGAAGACGTCGACTTCTTCTGTGGTTCTTCGAGACAGCGGCTCCGGACGCATCGTGATCAACGGCCGAGATTACGTTCATTATTTCCCCGTTCAGCAGGACAGGTACGAGAGCTGCGAGGAAACTTAAGCAGTGTCAAATTCATAACCAAAAATACTATCGACCGATACGTAACAGTGGTCAATGGTCATCAAGAAAAGATCATGAATAAATAAACAAACCGTAAACACCAAGTTATGATTAAACAATGTCATCCCTGTATCCTGCGAAAATCATGTCCTTCTACCTTTTTAAAAAAAAACAGTTTGACGTTAGGACCTCCCCTAAAATACATTTCAAAAGCAGCTTTTTCACTCCGCAGCGTCGCCTCGTTTTCTTATTTATCTCCTCGTAGTGAGTTAATTACACAGTTGAGTGAGTGTGTGTGAGGCTGGTGTTAATGTGTGTGTGTGTGTGTGTGTGTGAATGTCCAGATTTGGTGGTGAGGAGGGGGCTAGTAATCGGAGCAGAGAGGTGACAATTGACTTTGTCAGCACCCACGGGCCATTCAGCCAGAGACGCCATCCAGAACTCACTTTCTTTACACACACACACACACACACACACACACACACACACACACACACACACACCAATCCTTTTCCTGCTGAGTCAGAAGTCTGTAATATGTGGAGGTGAGATTGTAAGCTTTTCCTCTATGCTTGTCGAGAAGTCATCCAAGCAGACATTAAATTAGCTAAGCCTGCGCCGCCGATACCGCTATCTGTTCAACACACACACACACACTCCCCCCCCCCCCCCCTCCCCTCATTCTTTCACCTCTTCTTCTTTATTATCTGCTGGTCATTTTTTCCTCCTTCCCTCTCTTGTATTTGTAGAGAGCAGCTGATGTTCCCGCTTCAGTTCGTGGACATGTTGGGACGCTTCGACCTGGAGTGCTCTGTGAGTGGGGGGGGGCGCTCCAGCCAGGCGGGGGCGCTGCGGCTCGCCGTGTCCCGCGCCCTGCTCAGCTTCCTGTCCGAGGGCCAGGTGGAGACCATGAGGCAAGGTGGGTCGGTGCTGTCCCTGTTTTTGGACTCTTTGAAGTTCACCCTGAGAAGCAGCTCAACAGAACATCGAAACACAACTATCAAAACCAATTCTTCAAGAAAAGGCTACCCAGATAAAGATATAAGATAAGATCAAATGTACTTTATTAATCCCAATTTGGGGATTTGTTTTGTTGCAGCATAAAACAAAACAAGACATTGCACATAATAACAAATTAAAAGAGTAGAAATAAACAATTCTAAAATAGAAACATCTAAAAATAGAAATAGAAATAAACCAGCAGTAGAGAGTAAGAAAAGCGTACAGATGACCGTGAAGATAAAAGAAAAAAAATCTATAAACTGAAATAAAAACACTATTAAAGGGCCAATTTTCTGTTAACACAATATAAGCAGGATATTATTTACATCAAGTGTGAATGTTATAAGTCCAGGTAACCAAGGAGACACCATGGAGAAGTGAGTTCTCTTCCAGCCAGAGTAATTGCACTTATTGTGACAGTGGAGCATATTGATAATCTATTCCCTCCTTTTTATCCCATCCTGTTTCATTGGTTTTCTTTCTCATTTCTAGCTGGTCTGCTGACACCCGACCCCAGAGTAAAGGAGAGGAAGAAGCCCGGCCAGGAGGGAGCACGAAGGAAGTTCACCTGGAAGAAACGCTGAGCGGGAGACTCCCCTCCCCTGAACTCTGATATACAACATTCAGACTTGATTCTGGTGTTACTGTTTCCAAAGAAAAGACTGCTGAATGTCCCTCAGGGGGCTGTGTTTCAATGTGCAGCTTAGACTCATCCAGCTGCAGTGAGCCTCTCCAGACACCAGGTGGCAGTGTTTGTCAAGGAATACATGAAAAAGATGGCGCTGTTCTATCAATAAATTAAACAATAAATACGATTTTTGTTCACAAGATGTGCATGTAAACTGCTTATTTTTGTAATCCTTGTTGTGTTTTCTACACATTTTACTAATGTGCAGATGTTGGGAATTTGAGCTTGATAAATTATTTTAATTATGAATTTTATAATTAAAATCATCCGCTAGGTTTTTGTTAACAACTGATGGTACCATTATTACATTTCTAACCAAACTAAACCTGCATGTTTTTCACTTCGTGTAATGACCGGTTTCAGCCACAAGATGGCGGCAAATGCACATGTTGAGCAGGCGTGTTTCTGCTCATTCTAATACACTCCAGGAATATATGAGAAAGATGGAGATGTTTATCAATACATTCAATGATAAATAAGGTTTTTCATAAGATACACATGCTATATTCTTATTTTTGCTTGAAATTATTAGCAAGTTGAACCATTTTAAGATGCTTTCTAAACAATTCCACATGCCCATTTGGTCTTATGTACAGATGTGAGGAATTTGTGCTTGTTATTATGAACATGATGAAGCAACATATCCCGTGTTATTAACGACATCAACTGACGTCCTATATTGACAATATTTTAAAATGGATTTGGTCTTAGAAATAACCTGGTTAATGTACTTTATACTTCTACTAAACTATCTCAGGGAAATATCAAACGTTTTACTCCACTCATTTTCATTTAACAACTGAATTACTTTACATAGATAATTCTATATGTTGTATGTATATGTATTATACAAACACGTGTTTTCAAATGTGTCTTTATTATTTTTTCCAGTTTTTTTTTTTAATAATCTTTTCCCAATTTAAAAAAAAAAACTGGAAAAAAGTCATATTTAAAGTTGAGTTTACGATAGCTATGCAGACGACACATTTACATAACCATTTCACCAGGAGACTATGCTCCAATTCCAACACTGAGTAAGTGCATTGAACAAATCAATGACTGGATGTGTCAGAACAGTCTGCAATATTCAAAACAACAGAAAGAGACAGAAATATAGTCATGGACTCTGACCTGAGTTTCAAGTCACATTCAAACAATTAGTAATTATCACCTTAAGAATATATCTAGGATTAAAAGACTAATGTCAGCAGGATTTGGAAAAACGTGTCCATGCTTTTATCTTCAGTAGATTGGACTACTGTGATGGTGTCTTCACAGGTCTCTATTAGAAAGCCGCAGCTAATTCACAACGCTGCTGCTTGCTGTCTGTCAAAGAATTCAAAATACTGCTGCTGGTTTATAAAACATTGAATGGTTTATTCTGATCTCCTGCTACATCCAGAACTCTCAGGTCTTCTGGTCTGCTTTCTGTCCCAAGTCAGAACTTCTGGAACAAACTCCCAGAATCCTGCAGGTCCGCTGCAACTCTCAATACTTTTAAATCCAGGCTGAAGACGTTTCTTTTTGCCGATGCTTTTAATTGAACTATTCTTATCTCCCACTGCACTGTAACTCTTATTCATGTAATGTCTGACTATGTTATATAGATATCAGCTTGTTTTATGTTTATTTTATGCTCTTTGCTTTTCAATGTTTGTTTTTAAATGCCTATTTCTTAATGATCTTAATATTTTTCATTTTTGTAAAGCACTTTGAATTGCCTTGAGTTGAAAGGTGCTATATAAATAACCCTGCTATGCAGATAAAGAGATGTTCAATGTCATGTAATTACCAGTTGCAACCACAAGATGGCGCCAAATGCACATACATGTTGATCAGGCGTGTTTCTGCTCATTATAATACACCTTTATCTGATTAGGGAATTACATGAATTGAGGCTGACAAATAGGTAACAATGGTTGGTTACGCCTGCTTAAAACAACGATTTCCTAAAAACAATACGAAGAAGAGTTCATTTTTTTTAAATGGTACATTATGGTAAAAATAAAATCCTAAACGGTTTTTATTTTGGATATTACCATGATGCGACAGGTGCAGTGTGTACCTATAGTCAGCGTGTAGTGATGAGGAGGCGGAGGCTGGGGTGTGTGATGGAGGGGTGGAGTACTCTCCCATTGGGTGCCGTGCACATTACTCCCGCTACCGGAATTCAGAAGCCAGTCTTAAGGAGCGAAGTGAGCCGCAGCAGCTTACCTGTCCCCCGTCTCTCCTTCAACCGTTTATATTATTGTGTTCTGGTCCAATGGAGGCAGCAGTTCTGAACTCCGCCATAATTCCGGAAGTGGACTGCAAAAGCAACACCGTGGACGCCGAGCTGGAGGTGAAGAAACTGCAGCAGCTCGTCCGAAAGCTGGAGTGGCAAAACGAGCTGCTCCGGACCCGCGCGAGTAGCTGCTCGCGCTCGCATGTGCTGCCTCCTTCCCTGGGGAAAATGCTCGCAGGCACCGGGGGGTTCTGCCTCCCCAGCCCGGTGCCCACCCTGCTGTGTGAGTCGTCCTTGGGGTCCTCCCTGGAGGAGCCTTTCGACTATTTCCACCCCGGGGATGGAGCGGCGGAGGACGGTTCCGAGCCGTCGATTCTGGACGAGCTGGAACTTTTGGATTTTGATTCTCTGTGCTGCTCAGACGAGTCCGACGAAACCTGGTAAATGTTGCTTTTCTCCAACCATGTGTTGCGTTCAAAGTCCTGCATGTGTGATTTAGAGGCTTCTCCTGCTAATTGCACCTGATTCTCATTGTGTCTGGATCCAGCCTCCTGCAAGACAAAGACACACACACACAGACACAGACACACACACACACACAACACACACACAGGCCACTTGTTATCAGGCCTTTCTGTCATCATGGCTGCACCAAGCTGCCATTCTTCCTCAAATTCACATCACAGTGCCATTGGCTGGATGCTTTTACATTGGTGCATTCTCTTTAGTGCCACACAGGAATTCCTTAGACCCTAAATGGGTTTGTGCCATGCTCTAAAAGATCAATTACCATGAGCTAGTGTCACTGTTATTTCTTACATATGCTCTAAGACATGCATAAGTACTATACCCTGTCACTTGTTGTCATATTCCACTGAAAAAGAGATGAACTTCATGACATTTTGCTGATATGTTGCAGAGGGAGAAGTGACCAGCTCATGCAAAAAAACCCACAGGGAGCCATAATGAAAGACAAGTAGATGGAGGCGAACGGATAAAAGGGAACAATAAAATGCAAATGACACGTTACTAAATACATGTCACATATAGCACATCACAGTCACATAACAGAACATAATTTAAACGCCATTATGAGCTGTCCTGCAATACATTCCCACGTGTCTGAAGTTATAATGGTGTGCTTTTGTTGAAACTGAGGGTTTCTTTTAGACTTTACACTGATTTCTATTTATAATATGAATGATTCTGCACTGTAGCTCATTTGCATTCATGTTTTATTTCAATGTCCTCCTCACACTGCAGGCCCTCCTTGTTTTAAGGAAAAGTATCTGTGGGCTCACCTGATGTCAGTGTAGCTTTTTCAATCTATAATTCAGCTCCCCCCCGTGTTGCCTTCAGAGCAGAATCGAGGAGTGGGAGTTCAGGGCTCTCAGAATAATCTGATCCGCTCCGTTTGAAACGGGAGCGGCCGCACTTTCTCCAATCTGAAAAGCTCAACATCACATTATCCCGGGAGGAAAGGTGTTTCTGTCTCAGGAGGAGATGAGCTGGTGGCACAAAGTCAAGATCAAATCAGAAACTGTCACATCCAAATACTCCAAAACATGTCTACTCTATGATACAACCACTTCATTGGCACCTGTTACTTTGTGATTCATTTTAGCCGAAAAATAATCATCAGATGCAGCCCTGCGTTTGAAAATACTTCCAGAACTAATGACATTCCCATTAGCTTCACTTGGTGCTATTAGGATGGTTAGCATGGTAAACATTAAACCTGCTCAAAATTAACTTTTTATTATGTTTTGTAAAAAGACAATTCCCAAGTAACTCTTATGTTCGCATTCAGTTAACATTAGGCCTGTTAAAAATTAACTATTGTGTTAGCTTCCAGACGTCAGCATTCTCCAAAGTGTAAAAGTGAAATCGACATTGTCCTGTTTAACTAGCATTTCCTCTGTCTCTCTTTCCAGGCTGTATGTGTCCTCAAAATCCAGAGAGTGCACGGATCACTCCCTCTCAGCTCTGCAGTGGTGCCGGAAGGCGCTGGAATCTCCAAAATCTGAGGTGGAGGCCGCCCGGAGATCCCTGTCCCTCAGACTGGAACAAGGTAAGAGACTGTGTGTGCGGAGAAAAAGAGTTTTGGTGTGTGTGTTGTACTGAAAAGAGGCAGAATTGCAAACAAAAACTGTTGCCATATGGTTTTAAAACGGATGCTCTGTGTCTTAGAGTGATATAAAACCTTTTTGATTTAGTTTGAACACATGGCTCTGCTGGCTGAACGTTTTAAGACATTCATTTTGAGCTACATCTTTTTGTTATATTTTTGCTGTGAAAAGATTAAGATGGCAGACTTAAAAGATGGCTGGTGTTATTTAATTTAACACCAGTAAAACATGTGCAGTCACCAGCAAGTTAATAATGTCAAATGTTTTAATCGCACACACAAACTAAGACCACACATATGCTAATGCTATCACATATGCTAATGCTAACATGCAACCTGAAATGACCATAATGCACTGCAGATTTCATCATCCTCATGGTATTAAAGACCCAGTGAAGTGTGCGCCGGTGCATGATCTGTTATGCTAATACGTATAGTAATGACCAAAATTGTCCATTGGAACCCATATAAAAGATGTTGGAATAGCAACGAATTTGACGAGTTGGAATTTTCCGCTGGGAAATCCGCATTCGTGGGCGTGGCTTGCGATCTACTGCGTGACGTCAGAAGATGGGCTCAGCCGAAGTGTTTACATTCACCACCGTTCATTTTGTCTCTGTTTCAAAGTGGAATTTACCAACGTTTTTGAGCGAGTATTTTATTGGAAAGTGTTTCGCAGTCGACTGGAAGTGATTGCCAATCGAGGAAACCTGACAATGGAGGCGACAGTGAAGAAAAAGGGAGGAAAAACACACGGGAAGCGATGCATTGCCGCTGGCTGTGGTAATGTCAATTCTGCCGAAGTGGCGATGTTTCTGTTCCAAAAGATGAAGGTGAGTGGCTGGTGTTATTGTTTCGTAGATTCGTAGATTGTTTATGAAAAATAAAGGCCACTGTGTTTGTGTTACTAACAAGACTATCATGGCGGCGGCAGAGCTCAAGTCGAGTTTCTCCGCCTGGAGATATTCTCACTATTTCACTTTTGTCGAGCACAAAGAAAAGAACGTTTTAGTTAAATGTAAGTTGTGTCTTGGCGGGTCAAAGATCCTATCGACTGCCCAAAACAGCAATTAAAATCTGTTGAAACATCTGCAGAAACAACATGCTGGGACGAAGCTAGTAGCTAAGACCACAGACCCAGACTCATCCGACGCCACTCCACCTCCACCTAAGCAACAGCGGCTGGATTGGCACTTTGAAACATATCTTTGTGTTTGTGTTTGTATAGACCACATTGCTTAGCAGAGTTCAGTGATGCAAATGCATGTCAAGTTGATCAACAGGTTGTATTATTCTCCGATGCAATAACAGTACTGAAATGAAGGCTACAGTATAAGGGCATTAATGGGTGCCCTTTTTTAAGTAACTAAAAAGTTACTTTTCACAGTAACGCATTACTTTTTGGTGTAAGTAGTGAAGTAACTAGTAATTGTAACTAGTTACTGGTTTTCAGTAACTAGCACAACACTGCATGTGAACATGAATGTTGCATCATGCTATGAACAGATGAATGTATGATCAGGTGATGGCCAATCCTGTGTGTAGATCTACTCTAGATCTATGACAAAATATTGTCCTCAACTAAATTGACTTCCATGGCCACTTTCCTCATCTATCCTGTCCGAAAAGCTGTCAAAATCACTAATTTCTCTCGCACCAGTATCACTTTCCGAAGTCTCCGCCATGTTTACAATCACAACTGGGCCCATCTTGTGACGTCACAGCCGCTATCGTCTGCAGCAGCGGTAGGCTCAGACTCTGAACAATTTGCGATGTTTATCTCGTCCCTCGCACTTCCTAAAAAATTATTTTAGCCATGAACAGGTACAATTATATGTAAGAAATGAAACTGCCATTTCATTTTGGCGCAAAAAAATGCACTTCACTGGCACTTTAAGTGCACCTAAATAGCTGTTTTTCTGCATGTATGGATGTTTTACGGGTGTTTTTTATCCTTCAGTCTCAATTGGCGTTTCTTTTTTTTTGTTTTGACACTTTTCGTTGATATGACGTGCGTATTTGTTGTTCAGACGTCCTGATTTTGACCACCTAGACTCACATTATCCTGATTATTTGGCATCATTATGTGGCCGTTTTGGTTCCTTTATTTCCCTACATTTGTATTTCTCTTTTTCTTTACGTTTGTGTTCCCTTCTGATTGCGTAAGATCTTTTGCTCACCCAGACAGCAGATTAGTTGAGAGGATGCTTCTGTCCTCCAGGCTATTTTAAACCGATGTACACCGCTTTCAGGCGTCTTGCCAAAAAAACACATTCGCTCGCTGACACAACATAAATCTTGGCCAGGGAAGAACCGTTAAATCGCTTCTCGTCTAGACTTCACAGCTACATGCTCCGCTGGCTTGTGTAGGAGGCCGTTTGACAGTTTGATGTCCTTTTCTAGAGTTTACCATTAATGTGATCAAATAGAAAGAGACTTGAAGTGAATAAAGGTTGTTAAAATATATTGGTGGACATATTTCTATGCTCAAAAGACTGTTTATTTAACTATCTTTTTGGTTGGTTTACTGCTCCCTGTTGAGCTTGGCTTCATTTCATCAAACGTTGCAAGTTAAGTCAATCTTTGGGAGGCTTTTTGCAATTATTTACATGCAGAAAATTACTAATGAGAAAGCTTTGCCCTGCTGGATTATTCACTTTTTAAATTGAAAGATTTGTATCAACAAATATTTAATTTTAAGCAGCAAAATATAAAAACCGAGGTAACATATTATTTTCACCAAGCATTCTTCTTCCTTGCCAAACAAGAAGCCTTGTAACAAAAAGTCCCAAAGTAATGAAAAGCGACTTGATGTAAAGCCACTGCTCTCCAGGTTGTAGTTAGAGCAGCTTCTTCCCTCTGCTGTCATCAGTGGTTCAGTCCACCTCGAAGACTTTCATCAGTCTGGCAGATCAGGCCTGGGTCATGTGACCTGTGGGTGCTGAGCTTCCTTTAGAATATACCAGCTGGTGTGTGTGTGTGTGTGTGTGTGTGTGTGTGTGTGTGTGTGTGTGTGTGTGTGTGTGTGTGTGTGTGTGTGTGTGTGTGTGTGTGTGTGTGTGTGTGTGTGTGTGTTGTGTGTGTGTGTGGTGTGTGTGTGTGTGTGTGTGTGTGTGTGTGTGTGTGTGTGTGTGTGTGTGTGTGTGTGTGTGTGTGTGTGTGTGTGTGTGTGTGTGTGTGTGTGTGTGTGTGTGTGTGTGTGTGTGTGTGTGTGTGTGTGTGTGTGTGTGTGTGTGTGTGTGTGTGTGTGTGTGTGTGTGGGGCCTGGAAGCCTTTAATGAGAAGAGACTGAGCTCCACTCACCTGCGTGGGCACTTCTGTGTGACAAAACTGAAAATCTTTATCTGCAGTGTTTTTGCTGGACTGCTCTTTTGACAATGGTCAGTTCATGGCGGCTCATACACTTACTGTTAAGATCCAGCCGTCATGAGTGTCTGGCTAACATCTTAAAAGTGTTGCGTGGGGTTAAAGTGTGCAGGAAAATCCAGTTCTTGAGGATCAGACATCCTTTATGATGTTGTGGTCCTGGATTACTACAACAACATCACGCACTTCACCAAATGGTTTGAGGACAACCATGTCAGTAAAAGGAAATAAATCATTATTGGTCGCCCCCAAAGCACCCCATTATTATCAATAACCAAACAGTTGACAGCTTTAAATACCTTGGAGTACCACTGGACAATAAACTTAATTTCAACCATTTGACATCTTCTTGGAAAAAGTGACATTGCTGCCTTAAAGGTCCCCTATTATACTCTTTTCCAACAACATATTACAGGTCTCAGATATATACAAACATGTCTCTGAAGTGTTGGGCTCCAAATACCAAACAGATCATTGCAGCATCCCATAATCCCCTCTGTTTCAGCCCTGTTCCAAAAGTGCTGATTCTGTGTATGTAGCTTTAAATGCTAATGAGCTTGTGCTGGCCACGCCCCTCTGAGAGATGATTGGTTAAAAAAAAACACAATGGTGCTCTAGGAGGAGATTCAGGTGATAAGGTGGGCGGGTGTTACCTTGGGTGGTGATTGGCTAATGGTTACACAACCCAAAAAAACATTATGACATCACAAAGTGGCCAAAATCTGATCAGCTCATTTTCAGACAGGTTTTTAGATAGATGGATCAATCTATATTTTTGACACTTTACATACCATCTACTTCAATTTTCGACAATATGTCCCTATTATATTTAAATCGTAATATGAGACTAGAGTTCCCTTGACATTTTTTCTGTTGTAATATGGTAAGCGTTTTCCTGCTTTTTAAAGGCAGCATCACAGTCAAGTGATGTCATTTTCCAAATTGACCAGCTGTTATTTGCTTTTACCTTCTTAGTCAATAAATCCAAATAACTGATCATTATTTATCATGAGTTTAATTTTGTAAATGTTTAATGAAAGCACCAATGTTCAACACCGATGCCATATTGATATCTCAATGTATCAAATCAATACAAACTATCCTGATCTATGATTGCCTTCATAAGGCCCAGCATTTATTCCATTATGATCCAGAGAAGACACACGTAATTTATGGCTAATATCTCCAACTTTAAGCATATCGCAACCCCAGAACAATCTAGATTGATGAATGGCACTGCATGTAACACACACTTTGTTTTGTTTTTAGGGTGGGGGTCTCCTTAATATGTGGGTCAGAGTAATGGACGTTGCACCAGGAGCGGTGCAGCAAGCACTCTACATGCATCGCTGTTAGCGGGCGCAGGAAGCCTCCCACCAGTGAAAATGTAGAGCCGTTGCCATGGAAACAGTTTATATGAAAGGAATGCAACCCCCCCATCTCATAGCTTTTAAGTGGCTTATATTCCCACTGACAGGTAATAGAGTGAAATCCTCTTCCTGTATCTCTTTTATACATCTTTATTCCCAAGATATTCCTATCACAGCTGCAAACCCAAGTTTCTTCTCTCCATCTATGAATAGTAACTGAGGTGTGTGTGTTAGTCTGAGACACTCGGCACCAGGTACAGTGTGTGTGTGTGTGTGTGTGAGAGAGTAGCTTTGTTGTGTTGAATCTAGCTTTGTCCCTTTGTGTTGAATAGAGCAGTGAGTGGCAGTCACAGCGATGGTGAGGTAACAGCTGCACAGTACTGCCCCCTCTTCAAAGATGTGTGTGTGCATTTGTGTTTCCTCCAAAAGAAAAAAATGTGCTGCACTGCTTGAACCGCACACTGGGAGACGACATTTGCTTTGTGACGAGAAGCAAAGGGATGTATGGGAAGTGTAGTCTTATTCCTGGGAGAGCACAAATGAAAGGGGATAAATCAGCAGAGAAACCTTAAAAAATGCACGACCACTATCAACAAAATCCCCAAAAAGCAACATGGTTTTGAAGACTGCCTCTCTTTTAGTGATTTACAAATGGAGGAAAAAAAATCTAATTGTGATTTTTCTGAACTATGTTGTATTTAAATGTAGATAAACTCGGCAGAAACAGTAGTTTACACAATGTGAAACGACCCAGGTTAGTATCAGTCCTGTTCGTACTTTATATATAAAGTAGCATCTCAATTACTTTATTAATAATATTTGCACTGTATGCACATACGGCTTTTACCCACACTGGTACCTGCACATTTAAAAGTGTGTATATATATTTGACCTTGGTCATATAACTGTATATATTCACCTAATCAGAGTTTATTTTTGTCATGTCGATTCACAGTGTTAATACAGTTCATCCGGAAAGTATTCATACCCCTTCACTTTTCCAGATTCTGTTATGTTACAGCCTCATTCCAAAATTGATTAAATTCATTTTTTTCCTCAACATTCTACGCACAATAACCCATAATGACAAAGTGAACAAAGTTTTGGGGAAAAACGTATTAAAAAAAACACACTCAAATATCACATGTGAATATGTATTCACACCCTTTACTCAATACTTTGTTGAAGCACCTTTGACAGCTATTACAGCCTCAAGTTATCTTGAGTACAAGCTTGGCACACCTATCTTTGGGCAGTTTCTCCCATTCTTCTTTGCAGATCTACTCAAGCTCCATCAGGTTGGATGGGGAGCGTCGGTGTACAGCCATTTTCAGATCTCTCCAGAGATATTCAATCTGGTTCAAGTCTGGGCTCTGGCTGGACCACTCAAGGACATTCACAGATTGTCCTGAAGCCACTCCTTTGTTATCTTGGCTATGTGCTTAGGGTCGTTGTCCTGTTGAAAGGTGAACCTTCGCCCAGTCTGAGGTCTCTCTCTGTGCATTGCTGCATTCATCTTTCCCTTGATCCTGACTGGTCTCCCAGTTCTTGCCGCTGAAAAACATCCCCACAGCATGATGCTGCCACCACCATGCTTCTCTGTAGGGATGGTGTTGGCCAGGTGATGAGCGGTGCCTGGTTTCCTCCAGACATGATGCTTGGCATTGGGGCCAAAGTATGAAGGCAGATATGGTGCAAAATGCGAGAGCGTGTAAAACCTGATGTGAGCACTTGCAGAAAAAAAATCTGAGCTTGTGTGCATACATTTACACTTGTATAAAATACCAACGTAAAAGGTTTTGTAGCTTGTAGAAAAAAAATGAACTTATACTTATATATAAACGGACGAATCTGCGGCCTTGACTTTTGCTACACTTCTTGCGATGAATGTGTCGCAAAAGTAATTTTCACCTGTAGATGTGGGGGGAGGGAGGGGGGTTGGAGCGAAGGGGCGGAGCTATCAGAACGACGAGGCGCGAGCTCGGGTCAGTCACACAAGTGACTACTGTTGCCCCTTTCACACCAACGCAGCTCCCGTTCTAGCTGTTATTGATCATTTTGGAGGGGGCAGATGTTTTGTATTATAGCAGCTAGCAGATGGAATCAATATAGGCTGCACAGGTTGTCATGTCCGACTATCACAAGTAGAATCATAATGAAAAATACGCCGGTAAAATTTTCCTGTAGAAAACGGCTTAGGCCTATGCCACAAGTTATAGCAACAAGCTACAAGTAGCCTAGTCAATATAGTCAGTTTAGCTTCGGTTGCTATGCTAACATCACCCATTTTATACCAGAGAAACTTTCATAACAGCGTTGTGATGCCAAACAGCTTCAATTCATACTGACACACATTCACTTATGGGGAATTGGGGATATTTATCAGCTGCTTGTGTGACAGTCAGACAGTGAATACTTTACAGCGGCCGCTGCTGTGAGTTAACGGGAGAATAAACTCCAGTGGACGAGCAGCACTGCAGCGGTCGGTAAATGCCGCTGTAACACATTAATAAACAATAAACCACGGCACTCTGGAGAAAAGTACAAGGTTGGAGAAGTAGTTATTTAATTTAATCTGGCTTCGTATGATTAAAAGTAACACGATCATCGACCCGACGCAGTCCCCCGTTGTTGTGAGCGAAGCACGGAGCTAGAACGGGAGCTGCGTTGGTGTGAAAGGGGCAACAGTAGTCACTTGTGTGACTGACCCGAGAGCCTCCTCGTTCTGATAGCTCCGCCCCTTCGCTCCAACCCCCCTCCCTCCCCCCACATCTACAGGTGAAAAATACTTTTGCGACACATTCAACGCAAGAAGTGTAGCAAAAGTCAAGGCCGCAGATTCGTCGGTTTATACTGCCACAGAGCAGATTCGTGAAGTTGTAATGACTGATTTGAGAGGTTGTAATAACCAAGTTGCAGTTGTAAAGGAAAATATATTTAAAAAATATATTTTTTTCTGCAAGTGAACATTTCATCACTAAGTTCATTTTTTTCTTCTGTGACTTCAAATTTGGTTCACAGATACGTGGATATGTTATACAAGTGTAAATGTATGCACACAAGCTCAGATTTCTTTTCTGCAAGTGCTCACATCAGGTTTTACACGCTCTCGCATTTTGCACAATATCTACCTTCATTACAAAGAGTTCAATCTTGGTTATATTTCACACAGGCTCCGCCCTCTACTGGACTCTATGGGTACTACCCTTAACCATGCTATGTGAGCATTCACATACTGAGTTGCATAAACGTAGCCGGCCAATCAGGGCGAGCCTACCTGAATGCGCACGCAGGCACACAGTATATAAGGCGGCCACACCTCCTGATCCTGTTATCCTTTTTCTCTTCAGCGAGCGGTGCGTTCAAGGACCTCCGTAGAAGAACGGTGGGTTACGTATTGTAACCCTAGTTCTAGAGTGATGTGTGTGTGTGTGTGTGTGTGTGGAGAAATGCATTCAGTGAAAACGATTGCATTTATCCCAGAGTAAGAGTCATCTCTCTCCACAATTCCACATTACCCCATAATGTCCGTTTCAAAGAGACGGCATTATGACGGTGCGTTCAAGGACCTCAGTAGAAAATCAGCCCTTTCTGTGTCAGCCCCCCATGGGCCAAACTTCCTTTTTATGGAAGGTTTGACAGCGGAGTAGGCCACCAGAGAGTACTACAGCTTCTTAGCTGCGGCTCCACAGCTGATTGCACATCCCCTCACACAGTTTTATGGGGAATGGAAGCTCAGCTGTGTACTGACAGTGGATGGACAGGACACTGAGACTGGGTTACTCACTCCAGTTTTGCAGCGTCCCTCCTCCATTCAGGTTACGTATTGTAACCCTAGTTCTAGAGTGATGTGTTTGTGAAAAATGCATTCAATAAAAGCGATTGCATTTATCCCAGAGTAAGAGTCATCTCGCGCGCATGTGAGCGTGATAAACCGCAGGAAGTGCTGTCAAAGCGCTATGCGGGTGCAGGGACATTATGGCCGGCGTGTTGTTGTCAGAAAACACACCTCGCCTAGTGTAATGGCTCCGATTGATGCATTTCACCGTCTGTGTGAAGACGGCATTATGACGGGGCGCGCGGACCCCCGAGAGCGTGCCGCGGTGCGTTCAGGACAGAGAAAAGGGGCTTTACGCCATGTACTTCCTGGTTTCCAAGAAGACAGGAGAGTTCAGACCCATTCTGGATCTTCGCAGCCTGAATCAGCACATTGCCTGCAAAAAGTTCCATATGTAAAACAATTACTGGAACTAGTGCAGCCGGGCGATTGGTTCACAACCATCGACCTGAAGGACGCTTACTTTCATGTCGAAATTGCTCCAAAGCACAAAGTATTTTCGTTTTGCCTTCCAGGGTTTAGCCTACGAGTACAACAGACTACCGTTTGGCTACTCCCTATCCCCACGCACGTTCAGCAACTGTGTGGCCAAAGCGCTTCAGCCGCTTCGCGACCATGGCATGAGGGTTTTCTTTTACGACCTCATAGCCATGGCCAGGTCCAGGGAAGGGGCAAACACAGCCCAATTGATCCAAGTGCTACCACTGGGATTACTGCATATGCGTCGCCTGCAGAGGTGGTTTGCCGGTCTTCGTTTAGATCCCAAGAGGCACAAACGACGTCTGGTGACCATCCCCCCCTCAGTGGAGGGCAACCTCCGATACTGGGGGTCCCCAAAACATCTGCGGAGGGGAACTCCACTGGGGCGAGTGCTGGCATACCAAAAACTAAATTGTATAGAAGCAGGAGGAGAAGTCAAATATTGTTGAATAATTGTTATTTTAACATGAAAATCATATATGTTCTTGTTTATTAACATGTGAGGAACTATATAATTAGATCTGAAAGCAATTCAAGTTTTGAAATAACAGCTCTTTTATAAATGTCCATCCTAGTGGACGTCAGGACCGTCTTCATGGACTTTGACTCAACATTGTTGCAGGAGACGGAATTGAAGCAGACATTTTCTGTACCAGATAGTTTTTATTTTAAGTGGAGCCATTCAAAATGAGAATTGCCTCAGGAATGCCAAGCTTTGTTCCTCAGAGCAGGTCACATGGAGACCACATCCATAAAACTAGTCAAGATGACCCTACAGCCGGTGCCGACTGGAGTCAATGAGGTGCTTTCCCAGTACATTGACTACAAAGTCTTTGAAGATCTGGAAAGATTCACCAAAAACCAAACTAGTTTTTTAGTGACCAAATAAACAGCCATGTTCAGATCAATTACTTATTTCTGTTTTAAATAAAGATGAATGTATTCTTGTATTAATATCACTCTATAACCATAATACGTTACATAGTCTATCTGTTCATTTTGGCTGTCTTTTTAAACTAAAATGGTCCTGACGTCCTCTACAGTGGACATACTGTAACATTTAAAAATCAAATTAAATTAAAAAAAGTCTAAATTTGCAAGATGTTTTTTTAACCCTAAATAGGTAGAAAATAAAGAAGATATTTTCCTCGGTTCCCTGGAGGATAGACAGCCTTTCCAAGTCATGTCCAATCAATTGAATTGAGCACAGGTGGACTCCAACCAAGTTGTAGAAACATCTCAAGGATGATCAGTGGAAACGAGATGCACCTGAGCTCCATTTTGATTGTCATAGCAAAGGGTGCGAATACTTATGTACATGTGATATTTTATTTTGTAATACATTTGCAAAAAAACATGTTTCACGTTGTCAGTATGGGTTATTGTGTTTAGAATGTTGAGAACAAAATGAATTGAATCCATTTTGGAATAAGGCTGTAACATAACAAAATGTGTCAAAAGTGAAGGAGTATGACTACTTTCCGGATGCACTGTACATGTGTCGTCTTCTTCTTCTTATTTGTTTTCTTAATATCCCTCTGTTTATTCTCTCGTGTACTACCTATGTTTCACTCTCATTCTGTTGCTGCTATTGACTATCCCTATGGGGATCAATAAATCGCCATCTTGTCTAATTGAAATAAAATTCAGATTTTTGCCTAACGATTGTGTATTTTGTTAAAATGCTCCCTTCTGCTTGTTTCTCCTCCTTCCTTCCTCCCTCCCCAGTCTCCAGGTGGCGTAGCTCCCTATCCAGCCCCTCTCCCACCTCCTCCCCCGGGCTTCCTCTGAGTCAAGTGGCCGGAGTGTCCCCCCTCACTTCCTCCCCTTGTGCCAAATCCTTCTCCACCCTCCAGTCATCGGAAAGACACGGTAACGTGGACTCAAAACATTTCAAATCCAATATCCCTGGTATTAAAGTAACAGTTGTTGCTCTCCCCCCCTCAGTTTCGTCCCTCTCCTCCCCGCTCCACCACCGGACGATGAGTCCTGTAGGGAAGGATCTCTCCCCCGTTTCTGAGAGGACTCCCACGTTCTTCCCCGCGCAGCGCAGTAAGCCTCAGTGCTGCTTCTTGTATATTTGATATATTCACACTTCCTGCTTTCCCTGCCTCAGACTGTATAGAACATCAAACTGAATATGCTCTTCAGAGGAGGTGCAGGTGTAGACACTGAGTGTAGAACTGGGTCAGCAACAAGCTTTTTACATATCACTTCAAGTCGTGGGAGTAAGAGAATATATGCAGCTTCACTCGCAGAAATCAAATCCGGGCCACAGCCTTTTGTGCATTATTTGTAACGGAAAGAAATAATGTTCCAGGCTCAGCGGGGGGGGGGGGGTCGCTGCAGGGAACGAGGATTCAGTGTGTATGAGCCTCAGGGGGCTCACTGGAGGCGTTTTGTCCCGAGGCTCATTTCCATGACGGCGCTAGTCCAAACAGGGATCAAAAAACAAAACTCAAAAAATACTGTGTCCAAATTCCATCTTCGAGACTCTGTGAGAAAATGAAGACAGACTTTTGTTATATTTTCTGAAAATGCGAACTATTCCGTCTCCTTCCCAATTCAATTGAGGTGAATACATTTAAATATAGGTGCTCATTTACAAACACAATTTTGAAAGACAATCAGCAAGTCATTCCAGAAAAGCTGTTCAGACAATTTCCGAATAATCCGGAGCTTTAACTGTTTTATTACTGTAGAGACTAGTTCAGTACTGAACTACCATTAGAGTTAAAGAGAAATATGTAAAATGTGAAGCCTAAAAGCCTCATAACGGGTGAAGAAATCTTGGCCTGATGAGCACATAAAAGCAAAAGGGGATAAAAGTCATTGGAATAATACAGGTGACAGGCAGGGTTATGTTATCATAATGATATCAGGGATATCATTAAGCGGGGGCAGGTTGGTGTGACCTCTCTGATCATATTTCTGCCTCACCGGTGCTTAATACATTCTGAATCTCTCACCGACCCTTCATCTTTATGCAGAGAACACTCGAGGGCTTTTCTCATTCATTTGTTTAACACCGAGTCAGAAACGAGAGGTGACACGAGGAGTCGACGTGTTTTCTAACGCTGCTTCTCTTTCTGTCAGAAGGCCGCAGCCTCCGGCGCTGCGCCCTCAGCCCGCAGTCGTCCATGGACAGCGACCTCGGCTCTTCAGAGGTGGACGACGACTCCATCTCTCTGGGATACAAACTGCAGGACCTCACCGACGTCCAGGTCATGGCCCGCCTGCAGGAGGAGAGTAAGTGATTGACTCCAAACAGACACACTGCAGCTCTTTGGCTCAGCAGTGGAGATTTAACATGACGTTCCTGATCTGAGAAAAGTGTGTCATTTAGGGGCTTTGTCCCACTGCACGCTGGCTGTATTCTTTATTTAAGGTCAGGGGTTCCCAAACTGGGGGGGTGATTGCGTGGAAGGATATTTAGGGTTGAATAGAACATTTGACTCACACAGATGTCACTAGAATCAGAATCAGGTTTATTGCCAGGTACGTTTACACATACAAGGAATTTGCTTTGGTATCTGGTGATGCGAACATAAACAATCTAAAAAAATAGGTTGCAAAGTAGGTAGAAAAGAAATATATAAGGATAATAAAAAAATAAGTATTTTTAAGAAACAATTTAGCATTGAAGAATTATGCTAAAGACAAGTATTT
Organism: Dissostichus eleginoides; assembly: GCA_031216635.1. NCBI lineage: Eukaryota > Metazoa > Chordata > Actinopteri > Perciformes > Nototheniidae > Dissostichus > Dissostichus eleginoides. The sequence goes on along the minus strand of CM062287.1, from coordinate 1,107,765 downwards.
ATACCAAATGTAACTATACAAATGACCTTAAAAGCTAAAAACACTTAGGACTAATAACATTATTCACAGCTGCACTGCATTACAAAAATGACTACAACCAAGACATTGTCAATAATTATTAGCTGCACATGTTTTTCTTTTGTGAACCAAGTGTATGAATCTCAATCATGATAAACAAGAATACTTTGCTGCTTACAAGGCATTTAAGATTCAGGCTGGCGGGCCGCCGTATAGCCTGGAACCATTTACGGTGGTCTTCCCCTCTGTCTCCCCCTTTCAACACTGTCTCTCTCAGATAAATGCTACTCTGGCCCACAACATCTTTTTTTTTAAAATGGTTATAGAAACAGACAACTGTGAAATATCAGATAGAAATAAGGAGAAGAGAAAAAATGTGAGTTTTTCCAGTATGTTTGAATTGTTTCTGTGTCATTGTGTACCAGCTGACCATCTGTCTCTATTGTCCCCCCCTCTAATATTTTAACATGTCACCAGATCTCAGAGCTCATCACTACTTCAGCTTCATTAACCCCAGGAGGTGATGTTTGTGTGTGTTTTGGTGTGTGTGTGTGTGTGTTGCACGCTGGTCCTCATATCTCGCTCCCCCAGGTCTAAGGCAGGACTACGCCAGCACGTCGTCCGTCCTGGGCCCCCGCCGCAGTCAGAGCTTCACCTTCCAGCTCAGCCAGCTCAGCGCCGGGCTCGGCCTGGAGGAGGAAGACGAGGAGGAGGACGACGAAGACTACGGCCTCCTGCCCCCCGCGCAGCCTCGCCTCACCCGCCTGCCCCACTCCCACACTTTCTCCAGCGTCCGAGACTGGCGAAGAAGCACCAGCTCCCTGTCCACCCCGCCCTCCACCCCCTCCACTCCCCCTCACCTCTCCGCAGGGTTCGCCTTCCAGCCTCAGCTCCAAACCCAGCACGGCTTCAGGCCCGGGTCAGGTGAGGGAAGACCCTTTCAACGCTTTGTAGCCTCTTTTCCAATAAGGAACACTGGTTCAAAAGTCACTGCAGATAATATATCTCTTATAGGGGAGGGGAAGAAGCTTAAATGTGTGGCATTCAGTAGGAGAGCCAGATATTTCACTTTTTAGGAGATGGTGGAGAACCAAACTGAGCTAAAAGGAGACTGAATATTGGACGTGTATTCATCGTGCGACCACGACTTCCAATGAGCCAGGGAAAGGGAAGTGCAATCTCCATCAAGATGGAAACATGCACTCAATATCTGATGTTAAGAAACTACTAAATTGGATTGAGGGAAAAAAGTAGACTTGAAAGAACAAGCCAAGACTCTAGAGAAGCTTTTAAGCTGCAGTAATAACTACATTAACCAAAGGTCAAATGCCCATCTCTCACTGTACGCCAGCTGGTGAAGCATTTAGTAGCAGATATTGCCCTTTTTATAAGACAGAGCTTAGAGGACATTTGAGACACAGCTACCAATGAGCCAGTTTCATTTATGAAAGTCTATATCATCTAAAGTGGCCATTAATTCAGGTTTTCGAGTATTGCACTTTCATAAAGTTTGGGTCTTGCAATAGACCTATAAAATAAAACAATTGTCCAAATCTTGTAGCAGGGGTGGAAATAAGTCTTTCTGAACCCATTGAAATGTTTTGTTCCAGAAGAGTGGGATAGACATGCTATCTTATCTTGCGTTCTTTGAACTGTACCGCTGTTGCTGCCCGAAGTACTAATCAGTTATCTCTTTGTTTATATGTTTTGTACGTGAAATATTTCTGTGTGTATTTGTTTATACGTGTTGCCTATTGGGCGTATTGTTTGGGGGAAACTTCATCACGGCGTCCAGCCGAACATGAGAGTAAGTCGACATGTTTTCCTCTTAATCCTAAATTAAATTAAAGTCTTCTAACCTCATATAAATAAATCAAAGTCATATTTAATCCAACTCTCCCAGCTATGTTAAACCCATTAATTCATTGAATATGCTTTTTCATAATGGTCCTCACTTTGAGATGTGTCCCGCCTTTGCTCTTTAATCATGCGTCTCAGCTGAGGACTGACCCACACTGATGTCCTTACAACTTAATAATAACTCTGCGTAAGCCTCTTGTACATCCACCCTCAAAGCCTCAGACTGGAGAGAGAGAGAGAGAGAGAGAGTTTGAAGGGATTAGGACTGTATGTCTCACTGAGGTTGTTACAGCCTGCTTTATGTGCCGTCTTAAGGGATCGTTATAAAGCAACAGGCACACTAAACAGTATAATGTTTATTTATTTCCATCTTGAGCCTTAGTGAGTGATTAAAACCTGCCCTAGTGCAGTCTTTTACTTCATGAATGTTCAGTTGTGTGTCGGTCTCTGTCAGATATGGGTTTGATCAAAAAGTAACTGCATAAATCCTACATAGAATAGTTCAATTGTATCCAAAAAAGGGCCACAAACGTTCAAATTCTAGGCATGCAGCTCACTAAGCAGTATAAGGTTTATTTATTTGTATTTTGAGCCCTAGAAAGTCATTGAAATCTGCCCTGGTGCATCTTTTAACCTTTTTATTTGCATTTGTGTGTTTGTCAGATTATCTGCGCAGGAGCATGCCTAACCTGGTCCGAGCTCCCAGCATGCCCAGTGTGCCCATTCCAACCAATCCTAGCGCTTCCCTTTGTTTGCTTCGTAACAGCCAGAGTTTTGATTCGTCCAGTGGGCTGGCTCGACTGCAGTCCTCCAGTAAGACGGTTTCTCTCATTTCTAGAGTTGTATTTATTGAATCGTGAAAGAAACACGCTCATTGAATCTTTGTTTCCAGTCCCCTCCCCAGGCCAGCTGCAGAACAGAGTCCAGAGCGTCGGGAACTTCTCCTCCATGTCACGGCAGACTTTAAAAGCCACCGCCTACGTCAGTCCCACCATCAAGGGTTCCATGGCAACCTCCACAAGCCTCCACTCACTGAACAGCAGCAGCAGTGGAAGCAGCGGGGGGGGTAGTGGCATACCTATAATCAGTAAAGCTCAAAGTGGGGGGGGGGCAGCCACTTCCACCCCGCTCACGCCCCGCAGCAGCCTGCCTCGCCCCGCCTCATTATTTAGCACATCAAGTTCCACCCCTCGCAGCAAGGTGGCCCAATCAGCACGAAGGTAAATCCCTTAAGTGCTTTGACCACCAGGAAAAGCGCTATAAAAATGTAATGTATTATTATTTGTATTCTCTAAAAGCACTTCTCTTAAAGGACACCTATTGTGCAAAATGCACTTTTTTACGGTGGCCCTGAAGTGCAAAACACAACAGCATTTCAGAAAACACCGCAGCATTTCACAAAACGCCGCAGCATTTCACATTGGACGGAAAGGGTATTCCTTTAGGGAGAACACTTCTTGTTTGTGATTGGACAGAGCCAGCCAGAGAAGCACTGCTGTGATTGGTTGTTTTTGCTGCCAGTCAAGAAATGACGCTTCGTGATTGGTCACCACCCGACAGCGCAACATGTCCCAACACATCAGCCGTTAGCTGTTAGCACACACTCAGAGCTCACAGCTCCTCATATCTGTTCAGAAACTGGACAAAAGTTAAACATGTACAAAACACAGACTGTCTATGTCATGGCGAATACAGTCGCTGCTTTATTTATGTCTGTATGGCGTTGTTGTGAGTGTGGACGGAGCAGCTACAGGTTAGTTTAGCCTGATCGATCCGATTCCATTCAGAAAACACGCATTTTAAAAGCTTTTCGTCTGCAGACTTGTCAAAGCATTAATTCATGGTTTTTACTAACCGGTATCAGTATGTAGTTACTTCGGCATCACTTTGAAACGTGTATTACAATTAAATCACGGTCAAATATGTTCATTTTGTTGTAGTTGGTATCTCCCATAGGATTTACATAGAGATACGCCCCGCCCCCTCTCCAGCGCGTCTTGTTTGAATGACAGGAGCAAACACAGCTGACAGCCGCGGTGAAACTCGAGCGATTAGAGCGATGCGAATATTGGGTAGTCTACCGTAGTATTTACATGGAGATAAGTCCCTTAAAAACCATGAATTAATAAAGCATTAATTCATGGTTTTTTCGCATCGCTCTAATCGCTCGAGTTTCACCGCGGCTGTCAGCTGTGTCATTCAAACAAGACGCGCTGGAGAGGGGGCGGGGCGTATCTCCATGTAAATCCTATCGGAATCGGATCGATCAGGCTAAACTAACCTGTAGCTGCTCCGTCCACACTCACAACAACGTCATACAGACGTAAATAAAGCAGCGACTGTATTCGCCATGACATAGACAGTCTGTGTTTTGTACATGTTTAACTTTTGTCCAGTTTCTGAACAGATATGAGGAGCTGTGAGCTCTGAGTGTGTGCTAACAGCTAACGGCTGATGTGTTGGGACATGTTGCGCTGTCGGGTGGTGACCAATCACGAAGCGTCATTTCTTGACTGGCAGCAAAAACAACCAATCACAGCAGTGCTTCTCTGGCTGGCTCTGTCCAATCACAAACAAGAAGTGTTCTCCCTAAAGGAATACCCTTTCCGTCCAATGTGAAATGCTGTGGTGTTTTCTGAAATGCTGTGGCGTTTTCTGAAATGCTGCGGCGTTTTCTGAAATGCTGTGGTGTTTTCTGAAATGCTGCGGCGTTTTCTGAAATGCTGTGGCGTTTTCTGAAATGCTGTGGCGTTTTGTGAAATGCTGTGGCGTTTTGTGAAATGCTGTGGCGTTTTGTGAAATGCTGTGGCGTTTTGTGAAATGCTGCGGCGTTTTGTGAAATGCTGTGGTGTTTTGCACTTCAGGGCCATCGTACTTTTTTATGTCTTTTATACATAAATATGTGTCCCTGGTGTGTCAGGAGAATCACAAAGTGTCAGAAAATACAACCCTCTCTCTTTTCCTCCGTACCCACATCACTCAAAACGGGGCTACAACGGAGCTGATCCAGATTTGCTGCGTTATGACGACATTACTAAAATGTGGGCTGGCTTTACGTTGAACTTCTGGCAACGTTCCGCCCCCGAATCAGAAACGTCGCTGTATCAGAAACAATGCGCGATGTGTTTTGGAAGTAATATGGTCTGTGTTTACATTAGCAAGCATCGCTAACACTCAGAGCTAACCTGTACTGGAGAGAGTATGTGTAAAGAAGCAGGATATAAAAGGTACTCACCTTGTGGTAAACCCGCGAGAGAAAAAGCATCTGAGCTCCATACTGTTTCAGAAATAATCCTTGATGTGGTTTCGAACATAATATGGCATTTAATCACCGCAGCATTTAGCTTAGTTTCTGCTGGTAGACAGCCTTCTCTTCACAGAGCTCAATGCTTGCATTCGGATGCTCCAAAGGGGCGTGGCCAGCAGCAGCTCCAAAGGGGCGTGGCCAGCAGCAGCTCGGTTACATTTAAAGGGCAGGACCCAGAATCAGCACTTTTGTAACAGGGCTGAAATAGAGGGGTATGAGGCATGCTACAATGGGTGATCTGTTTGGTATTTTGAGCAAAGGACTTCAGAGACATGTTTTGTATAGATACAGTATGGCCCTATAATATACTGTTTAATAATAGCATAATAGGTGAGCTTTAAGACTTCTTTTATTTTCCAGTTTACTGACGCCTCCAAAGACCTTGACCACCTTCAGTGCCCTCCGTGACAGCAACTGGAGAGACGGCTGCTACTGATGAAGAGGAGACAACCCCGCTGGCTGGGGTCACTCAACATTCTTCCGTGGGGACATTTTGAATGGGTTTGACCAAAAAGTAACCTTCAATTCTGCATAAATCCTGCATAGAGTAGAGAAATGTTATCCAAAAAGGCCAAAGTGATCGCTCATGTCATCCATTTTGAATTCTATGCAGAATTTCTTCGGGGAAGGCGGGTTGTGTGTTTCCGGATGTGAGTGACGTGTGCCAATTGGGAGTTGTTCCCTGATGCTCTTGTGCAATAAGCCACTGGCTGTGGGGTACTAACCTGCTAAAGAGGGCTGCCAGTTTCTATGAAGTGATCCTTACAATACTGTATTTATTTATATATTTATTTTAAAAGGACATTTCTAACTAATCAGGTGCTTTCCCTCTGGCAACAAGCGCCAAAGATGCTGCTAAAAATGAATCGATCCCTGGTTTGGGCACATTTGGTTGAACTTTTACAAGACATTAAAGTATGTATTAATGTACAAATCTAACTATAAGTGTGCTAATTATATAAATATATATTGATGCAATATTATCGATTTTTAAATGTGACCAAAAGGAAAGTGTCTGAATGTGTTTACAATAATTGTCTCACAATAGAATCACAAAACTGTGCATAATAACACTTTTTAACGCCCCTAAAGGGATTTGCTCTTGTTGCACTTTGTACTCATCTCTGAATTGATGGATATTTGTTATGTTCTGTTTACTAATATCTGCACTTCTTTTTGAATTTGATATTCTGGTTTATGGGGAAAACTGTTAATTAAATGTGTTTTTTGAGATTTCACAGTTACACGGCATAATGTAGCACCTTTTTATGTTTGTAATTTTGTGTTTTTAAATGACTGTCACCATGGCACATTTCACAGAAACCTGACACTTTTGTTACTGTGATGAACTGGATCGAATGAAACGTTTGAATAAAACACACTGAATAAAACATTCTCATGTTGAAATATAAATCTGCAACTTTTAACTTTTACTCAACCCGTTTTAATTGGTTGAACATGCTGTAATCAGTATGCAACAAACTGTGATATTAGTAGAACACAGATGTTGCCACCTAGTGGTAGGGTTATAACATGTATTGACAGCGTACAAAAACACTTTTAACCTTATCATTTGTAAACGCATGTCAAAAATATTAACCAAACTAAAATATAATCAAATGAATACTTGAGTAAATGCATATAAAAAAAAAATACATGAATGCTGGTAACTTGACGTCAACATACATGCTCGGTAGGATTTGTTTCTGGAAATGTATGTAAAAGATGATTCGTAGCAATAATTAAATGTGTGATATGGTTATAAAAAGGTATCTTTTAATACCAGATCTTTAGTATTATTTCCCCCCACTCATCTCAAGATTGAAAACGTCCTTATAATGGCATCTGTAAAAACAAGGAACTGGGGCTCTCGAAAAGAAAAATACGTTGGGGTACATAAATCCCCAAACATGTGTTTACTTTTATTCATGGCAACATAAGTATTCTAGTACTTGTCGGTTTATTTAACATTTTCCAGGGAGGATAAATGTTAAACACCCTTGGGCATCTAATATTTCCATTTTAGGTCAACAGCTCTCAGCACCTTAAACTTCGCTGTATTTGTTGTTCACAATACTGAGGGAAAATGAGAAATGGGATTAGATCCCTACACTTCTGGATCTTATCTCGGTGAGCTATACCTGCAGCTGGATGAATACATTCCTGTTATCTGCTGTCAACACTGTAAAATGAGGTTTTGACTACTTGGCGGATGTGAGATGCATGAATGGTACCGGCCAGGCTGCAGCTCTTCCAGGGATCAGGGAAGTTTGCAGGTGGACTGAGGAACAACTTTGCACATTTAACACACCAGTCCACCTGCATAAATACATGGTGATGCACAAAATAACTTCCAATTTGCATAGTTAAAGAACACACATCCAGCCCAACTTTACATTACTGCAAGCTTTTTACAACAGATTACTTCTGTTACTTAAAACTGGTTTTATAATACAAAAGACACGGTACCTGGGCAACAGACTAGTGCAAGAAATTCACTTTTGATTGTTCTAATATGCCAACTGTCCTCTATTTTTTTTGGATTGTCATACTCCAGTTTTTTCGGATGCTTAAAGGTCCCATGTCATGGCCATTTCTACTGATCATATTTCCATTGTTGAGGTCTACTAAAATAGATTTATATTGTGCAATTTTGCAAACTCACATTGGTTTCTCATACAGCATCTCTGTATAGTATGTGTATTCACTCTCTGTATATCACACGGCTTGTTGGAGCTCCTGCCCCCCCCTCCTGTGAGCCCAGTGGCCGTCTGCGCGACAGCGAGACACAGCGAAAACCCAGCCGCACACACACACACCCGCAGCCTGGCTGGGAGTTTGTGTGTGTGCCCAGGCTGAGTTCCGCGGTGTCTCGCTGTCTCGCCGACCCCACACCAGTGAGCCAGCTCACAGTGTCCCGCTCCTCGCAGCAGCGAGCCTCGCAACGTCCCGCCGAGTGTGTGTGTGTGTGTGAGGAAGTCCGCGGATTGGTCCAAACGTAACGGCTCCGCGGACGTAACGTGACGGCATTTGGACCAATCTGCAGAGCCGTTACGTTACGTCACTATACCCGAAATACGTCACTATAACCAAGAAGTAAACAACGGAAAAAGGGAGGCTGTGGCTCAGTGGCTAGTGTGCTGGACTTGGAATCAGGGGGTAGCAAGTTCGAGTCCCACTGCAGTCCCACTGCAGTCAGCATGTCGTTGTGTCCCTGGGCAAGACACTTCACCCCAAATTGCTCCTGTGGGGATTGTCCACAGTATTGAGTCTGTAAGTCGCTTTGGATAAAAGCGTCTAACAAATGACATGTAATGTAAAAAAAGGGAAATCTCCAACGAGGCGTTCTGGGGCAGCATAGACAGGTCTTTTCTGTGTTAGAGTTTTACTCGCTACAGGATGTACTTTGAGGGTTTGTGACTCTGCAGACCGTTTACATGCAGAAAAGCTACATAACACACAAGGGGACGGGTAATAACCAGAAAAGCATGACATGGGCCCTTTAAAGGTTGCATTAGCTTTTTAACTTAATGTGCAAAGAAGAACCATACTTAGAACTCAATTCCAATGCATTGGTACCTTTGAAAATGTTTTCACTGAAATATAAATCTTGAAATAAAAAAAGTAATGGCGATCTAAATTGTAAAGCTATATGAAGTATGTTAGGATTTTTCTTAAATGTCTTTGTAGCTAAAAACTAAATGTGTGAATACAAGCAGTCATCTTTGTGAAACATTTGTTTAATTTCCTTTCTGCATCAGAGGCACCTTAGTCTTTCCCCCCAGCCCATTTCTTGCACAATGCTGAGTTTTGATCAGGAAAAGTGTTGTCTGATGAATCTTTCAAAGATGCAGCCAAACTGTTTTGCATTTTCAAAGTCAGTTTAGAGTTCCTGTCATCTTCTCAGAGGACGTATTTGTGACAGTTCCTTGTTGCTTAGCTCTTATGGAAGCGCAGGACAGACAGCCTCTCATTTCCAGCTCTTGTAGACAAGCATGCCTCTCCCTTCAAACCACATTTGCCCAGTAGACGGATGATCTCCTCTGGTGAGAAAAAGAAAAGAATATTGATCTTTTATCCAGAATGTTTCCAGCACTGATATTCATTTCCTCGGTTAACTCACCTGGGTCGTTCTCAGCGATAGTAATGAGGTAAAATAACCCTTTACTGGAGAGCAGCTGTGCCACCACAGGCAGAAATCTGTCGGTCACCTCTCGTCCTCGCTCCCCCCCGGCCCAGGCAGCCTCTATACCCGTGCCCACCACCTGGGAGAAAACTGACATTTATAAAAAAAAATGCTCCTCATCTGTGAGCTGAAGACAACCTGAACCTGCTGTACAGACCTCTTCTGAAGGCGTCACCACATACGGAGGGTTGAAGAGAAGGACATCCACTTTCCCACTTAAGCGGGGGAGAAGACTGTCCACCTTTAAGAACAACAGGAATACAGCCTTAAAAAATACAATTCTCGCACTTAAAGGTCTCCTATTATAATAATTGTAGGCATATATTATAGGTCTCGGATATATAAAAAACATGTCTATGAAGTGTTTTGCTCAGAATACCAAACAGATTACTCATTCTAGCCATGCCTCATACCCCTCTATTTCAGCCCTGTTACAGAAGTGCTGATTCTGGGTCCTTAGCTTTAAAAAAAAAAAAAGAGGGGGGGGGGGGAGCTCATGCAGGAGAATTCTACCCAGATACTCAGCTAAATGTGTTTTGTTTTCTGATGTTTTGTGAGTTCCCTGACACACCGGGGACACATGTTTATGTATAAAAGACATCAGAAAGTGCATTTTTTTATGATAGGACACCTTTAAAAGCGTGTTAAGTCCTGAGCTGTGAATGTGAACGTCTCACCAGGGATGTGAGGACAGGCTGCAGGGACACATCGTTGCAGGAAGCCGTCTTTGCGGTGCACTTTGCTGCGGCAGGATTCACATCAGTGCAACTGAAGAGACACCATTGCTGTTTTTAGGATTGTCATGTGTCTTTTACAACAAGTACTTATCGGCTGGATATGAGAAATAGGTATTTTTTTAACTCACAGATATAGAGCTGAGGGTCCGACCACTGAGGCCAGGAAAGCTGAGACCACTCCGGAGCCGCTGCCCACCTCCAGACACACACATGGGCTGGAAACAGCAGAGAGATACACACAGTAAACCAGAGGTGGAGTAAGTGTTCAAATCCTGCTATACTTAAATATACTATAAACATGATGGTGAGTATACAAGTACAACATTGTTTTCAGTGGTGGAATAAGTATTCAGATGCTGTCCTCAAGTAAAAGTACCTATAGTATAGGTACTTTTACTCAATAATTTTAACAATAATGTATAGGTCCTATATGTAAAATATTCAAATAATTTGACTCTTTAGTGACTTGAAGAGTTAGTCCACTAATTGAATTTTTAGAGAGCTTTTAAATGTAGTGGAGTAGATGTAAAATGTAGCATCAAATGGACATATTCAAGTAAAACTCAAGTACCTTAACATTGTACTTAAATACATTACTTGAGTAAATGTACTTCCCACCTCTGACTGTATTAATATTTACTCAACTGCAAGTAAAAGTCGTATCAGCAAAATGTACTCAAATATTTTAAGGTAGTGATTCTGCAGGGAAATGTCCTTTGAGACCACTATATTTCATCCGATGCACAAAGCAGGACTTTACTGTTTTGCTCCTTTGTGTAAAACTCTAAACAATGATTTATTCTCTTATCCATGCACTTAGTGACTTTCCACCACTGCACCATAGCCTGCACTGCACATGTGATGCGTTCAGGTGCGCTGTGTCTGACCTCATCAGCTGCAGCCTTTCTGCGTCCTTCTCCAGGGCGTCAATCAGGAGGAAAGAGTCCTCCGCCGGATCGTAAACATCCCGGAAGTCTCCTCGTGCAGCATGACAGTAAACCGGTGTGGGATAACTCTTTGACATGTTAGCTTCACTGCTAACAGCCTGCGCGTGCTCCTACCTCGTCACCATTGGTGTTAAGTTAATACTCTTAATATTATTTAATACTGTTAATAGACGCAGTGTTGTTGTTCAACGCGTGAGTCAGGTTTACTCACAGTACCGCGTATATGTATCACAGAAGCGGCAAACGAACTGCTGCTAGCTAAAATGTGTTAGCCACACGTTCAGAATCGACTTCCGTGTTTACAACCTACGTCACGAAGACGTACCGTAACCAGTACTATTACAGCTCATAGTTCATGGACAAAAAGTGATAAAAAACTGCTAAAATTATTCTTAAGTGTCTTTCATTAAAACATGTCTTCTTTGTAAAACGTCATAGTTCCATGTAATGATATATAGAACTAAAAAAACACATTTTACATATTTAATTTAATGTCATTCTTGCACACTAAATCTAAATAATATCTCACTTTTATATTGTGTTAGCTGTAATTTAGCCCGTCAATAGTGTTTTATTTGTCAGATAGTTTACATATTTTCATGGTCAACTTTTATATTTTCAGCTCCTTGGCTACTCTCCTGCAGAGATAAACAAGATTGTCCAGCAATGGCGTGCCATCCATCTGAGAAAGTGGAATGAAACAAAAAACACAGTGGGCTTTAGAGTGAGGTTTTGGTATTCAGGGATACAGCTGATATCAACCCATTTCAGGAACTTGCCATGGCTGCTGTGTCTGTGCTGTCCTTGCCACACTTGAATGCTGAAGTTGAGAGATTATTCAGCCAGATGAGTGTGGTAAAAAGCCAATTTAGAAATCGGATGTCCTTGCAGACCCTTAACTCCATCCTGTATGTGCGATATGGTCTGAAGCTGTCTGGTGAGGCTTGCTATGATCTCAAGCTGCCTGATAATGTTTTGCAGCTTTTTGGCACATCAGCTCAGTGGCTGAACCTGCCATAGAAAGCCTTTAACAAAATAAAGATGACATACCTTTCTGTGAGCTGTGTATGTGTGTGTAGGGGGGTCGGAAAAAAAACAACAACACATTTTCATGTTCTACTGTGCTGTACGCTCCTAAGTGGAGCATACAATTAGAAAGTAAACCAAACTTTTAAATAAAAAAAAACAAAGAAAAATGTTGTAGTAATGGCAAAAATGTTCATTTTTCTTTGACTTGTTGTGGCTCTCAAGTGGAGCATAAGGTTAGAAAGTAAACCAAACTAAAGAAACCCACAAAAGATTCAAGATTCAAGGGGTTTTATTATCATATGCAGAGCAGCTACAGTGTAGTTATGGCAATGGAAATCTTAGGTCCCGAGCTCATCCAACAATGCAACATATAGGACATCAAAATAAATAATATGAATAATGCAAAAATAAAAATAGTGCAAATGAAACAGAGTACGATACATTTGAATAAGTCAAAGTCAAAAAGTCAAAGTCAGCTTTATTGTCAAAATTACTACATGCGTTATACATCCAGAAATCTCAAGATATCGTTTCCCGCAGTCCCACAGTGTGACATATATACATAAAACAAAACAAAAAGGGCCTAGATAAACGGGGTATACATAAAACAAAACAAAAGGGCCTAGATAAACGGGGTATACATAAAACAAAACGGCCTAGATAAACGGGGTATGCAATTTAACATGTTAATAGTATATTTACAATGTTCAAAGTACAGTGTCAGTGCAGTAGCAGCGGAGATGGGCAGAAAAGTGACTGGTGCTGGATGAGGGAAGGTTGTGTGTGTGTGTGTGTGTGTGTGTGTGTGTGTGTGTGTGTGTGTGTGTGTGTGTGTGTGTGTGTGTGTGTGTGTGTGTGTGTGTGTGTGTGAGGGGGGGCTAAAGTCCAGGGCCATTTAGGGCAGTGGGGAAAGGTGGGAGGGAGGGAGGGTGGAGAGTTCAGGGGAGAGATGTCAGAGAGGGGGAGAGAGTTCAGCATCCTGACCGCCTGGTGGAGGAAGCTGTTCCCCAGCCTGGTGGTGCGCGAGCTGAGCCTGCGGAACCTTCTCCCTGAAGGCAGGAGGCTGAAGAGGCTGTTGGAGGGGTGGGTGGAGTCACCCACAATGCTGAGTGCTTTGCGGGTGAGGCGGGTGTTATATATGTCCTGTAGTGATGGGAGTGAGGCACCGATGATCCTCTGGGCAGAGTTCACAATGCTATGCAGGCTCTTGCGGTTGGAGGCGGTGCAGCTTCCAAACCACAGCGTGATACAGCTGCTGAGGATGCTCTCAGTGGCGCCTCGGTAAAAAGACAGCATGATGGGGGTGATGCTCCGGCTCGCTTGAGCTTCCGGATGAAGTACAGGCGCTGCTGGGCTTTCCTCGCTAGTGCGGTGGTGTTGTTTTTCCAGGTGAGGTCATCAGTGATGGTCACACGAAGGAATTTGGTGCTAGTCACCTGCTCCACCGCAGCGCCGTTGATGGTCAGGGGGAGAGGGGGTCGGTAGTGGGTTCTTCTGAAGTCAACAACTATCTCCTTTGTTTTCTCCAGGTTGAGGAGGAGGTTGTTATTTTGGCACCACAGGGCCAGCTGGTTCACATAAAATATAGAAGTTGAAAGAACAGAATGTAAGGTTTAATATTGTACAGTGAAATACAATTAAATACTGTTGATCAGTGATAACTATTAGGATAATACATTAAATACATTCTAAATAATAAAAAAGAATAAAACTATCAAATTAAAACTGTAAAAACGTAAGTAACTCTGCCAGAGTGTCTCTTTTGGGTCACTTTGCCGGTCCCAAGCCCGGAGAGAGGAGGAGGGTTGGACGTAGAGCTAGCAATTCCACCATTCTATGTTTTAGCATTTAACAATACAGGACTAAACGTGATTTATGTAATGTGGGTCTAGACTTCAACAGAAGAAAGTTGTAGTTTTTGTCTTTCCCGCGTTATCACTCTTACAGCGTCCATTACATGACGTACAAATTACGTGATGACGTCATTGGGAGACTTCTCGCGACTTTTATGACAGCCAATAGCTACTCTCTCCTTACGATGGAGTTGGCCACACTGCATAATACACTCGGCTAGCTGAATCGACCCCCCCCCACTAGCATTTGTGTTTTTGGCCGGGTCTTACCTCTTACAAACAAGATGTACAAGACACAGACAGCCAAACGTTGTTCTGTTGTTGGCTGCAACTATCCGTACAAGGGACTGCATTCAATGCCAACTTCGGAAAAATACAAGAAACTGTGGATGGACTTCATTTACAACGGGAATGTGCCAGAATACCAGAACAAATGTATGGCTGTGTGTTCGAAACATTTTACGACGGACTTGTTTATTAACTTAAGTCAAGTCAAAAGTGGATTTGGCACCAATCTAAGGCTAAAGACTGGGTCAATTCCAACCATCCGGGACACGAATTCGGAAGCTGTAAGTTTTCCATATTAATATTTGCTTTGTATTTTGCGGTGTTTTTTCCTGATAGAGTTAGCGTGCATGTAGCTTTGCCTTATTAACGTACCCTCGACAGGAATCGGTTGAGTGTTTTATAACCTTTTATTTTGTAAGCCCAGCACTCTTTGCTTTTATTGAAGTTATCACGCATTTGCTAACATGTTCAGACATAGTGCCGTAACGGCTATAAAGCTACTATAGCCAATAACACAAGTATTCAGTCTCCTATTGAGTTCCGAGTAACCCAGCTCTCTATAGCTCAAATCTGTTTTTGTAGCGCTATCTTTTATAACGTTTTGGAGATTTCAGACTATAATTATTCAAATACAATTTTCTCATCCTGAATATAACTCTGTTTGTTCTATACAGGCCAGCACATCAAAAGATATCAGCCATATACCTGGTATAAAGGTGGATGCTGCCTGTCAGACTGACCCTCCACCGCAGCGTTCTGTTAGGACACAGCTTTCCTGGAGGACTCTTCGTACTCCCTCTCGAAGTATAGGTAAGAAGCCCGTTTTACAAATGTTTTTTGTGTGCTTGTAAATATTGTTTATTAGTTTTATCTTATTTTGTTTGTGAAATACTGTTGTGTTACAGCTGTCCAGGCTCAAGCTTCCCACAGAAACGTTGGTGTAGGCACGAAAACTGTTCCGTTGGAAGCGCCCCTGCCAGATTTACCTACCGACCCCATAGAGAGACCATCCAAAAGGTCCAGTGTAGACTCTGAGGAGGAAGACGAGGATCCATTTGAGGGAATCCCTACTATGGAGAGTGATGACTCGCAGGATCCTACCTATGATCCAACCGAGTCAATAGCAGATGATACAGAAACAACAGACATGTTGTGAGTTACTCAAATATCCCTATGGGTCTATGTATTGTGTTTTTGTTGTACATCATTCCAAGATTGCTAGGGAAACACAAAACAGCTCTAAAGCAATACAAGTCCACAACACCAAACACTTAACGGTCTAACCCTTAAAAAATGTCAAGTATACATTTCTGTAGACGACATACATCTTTTACATTTCTGTGTGATGGCTCATAACATCTCTTTTTATTTCAGCGTTCAAGCACCAAAACCCCCCCATAAGATCAACACATACATAGTGTATGAGACCTGCCTCATGGAGCTTTTTGAAGTGTGTCCTGTGTGCAGGCGTGTGTGTGATGTACAAACCACAAAGATGGGTACATTCATATCAGTGCAGCAGCTCTGCCCCCATTGTCAGTTTGCGAGACATTGGAATAGCCAGCCTATTCTGGGGAGTACTCCAGCTGGAAACCTGCAGCTATCAGCTGCAACGTACGTCAACGGGGTATCTTTCTACAAACTTGGAAAGGTAAATGAACGGCAGTTTGGCTAATGGTTGAAAATGCAAATAATGTTGTTGAATAAGAAGAAGAGAGAGAAGAGGTGTGAATGGGTCACTGTAGAGTAAGCACTCATGCTAACATGTTTAAAAAAGGGAATCTCATTTGCACTTTCCAGGGTCCCCTGAATGGCGTGACTGTTTGTAGCCACTAATCTTTCATATCCCCCTCTCGTTGGTTGGTCACCATTGCTAAGAGTGCGTGAGTTTCGTTGCCCAGCGACCCCCAGTTCCCATAACAAACCTTTTATTTCCATTACGCTTTGTGTGATATATAAGCTATATGTGTTATTATTGGTTGAATCTACAGGCGATATTTTAGATTAAAATGTATTCTTGCTATTTTTTTAAACCACCATTAGGTCTTCAAAGCAATGAACATGCAGCTCTTCAAATACAACACCTTTCGAAGGCATGCCAGGATGTTCATCGAGCCAGCGATCGTATCTTACTGGAAAACCTCACAGGAAGACATGCTGCGGAAGCTCCGTGAAGAGGAGAAGGTGGTCGTTGGTGGAGATATGAAGGCTGTCTCTCCAGGTATATAATATTTATATATTATTGACATTTTACATTTCAGAAAGGTGTTGGATTATGTGGGATTGTTAAATTGACGGTGTCTGAAAAACATGCTAAAACACTTCAATCAATAATATAAATTCACCCGATGTAAAGATTGTAAAACATCTTTTCACAGGCACAAAGTTTGGCAGCTACACTTTGATGGACCTCAAGAACAACAAAGTCGTTGACCTGCAGTTGGTTCAGGTAAGTTGGATGAAATTACATTTTTAGTGAGGTGTTTTTTCAACGTGTGTATTCATTCAAATGCACATATCAATGTTTATTTGTATGTGTCCTGACAGAGCAATGAGGTTGGCGGAAGCAAACACATGGAGAAAGAGGGCCTGAAAAGGGGTCTGGAGTGGTTGAAGGAACGTGGTGTGACTCCGGACTGTATTGTCACAGACCGACATCGACACATTCAGGAATTCCTCAGGGAAAGCAGCATCACCCAGCTCATTGACGTCGGGCACATAGAGAAAGGTATTTTTAATTATGATCAAAACAAAGATACAACACGATCACAAACGCTTTGTCTTTGCACATATTCTGATATCGTAATTTGTTCTCTAACATTTATTGTAATGCAATGACACAATTTCCGTTTTGATTTTATTCTAAATTAATTAACGGATTTATTTAGACATAAACCCTACGATCACAGAAATGAAATAATATTTTGAGTCAATTTGTATGTGTATTAACGACATGTTAATTGTATTTTTAGGGATTTCTAAACAACTGCTTAAGGCTGCAAAGAAGAGGGACTGCGAACAGCTTCGAGAGTGGTTGAAGAGTATCAGAAAGCATATATACTGGACTGCAGCAACTTCCACCACCGGGCCTGAGAGAGTGGCCAAATGGACGTCCATCCTGAACCATGTGCAGGGTCATGAGGACCCCCTGTTCCCCAAATGCCTTCATCCACTGCCCGTAACCAGGGATAAAGGAGAATGGCTGGCAGCAGGTATGTGGTTCACGTTGCTCTTTAAATATTTTGTAAGGGACAACCAATAAAGGGTTGTTGTCAGACACAGCATGAACATTTCAAATATACATATTAACTAATAAATATGACTTCTAATTCTTAGGAACGCAGGCCTTTCACAAGCTGGAGAAAGTGCTCTCAAACGAGAGGGTTTTGAAGGATGTGGAGAAACTCAGCCCCCAC
Organism: Dissostichus eleginoides; assembly: GCA_031216635.1. NCBI lineage: Eukaryota > Metazoa > Chordata > Actinopteri > Perciformes > Nototheniidae > Dissostichus > Dissostichus eleginoides. Next base: position 1,090,124 of record CM062287.1, on the reverse strand, counting down.
CACCAGACTTCACCTTTGAAGGCCTTCCACAGCGCCATCCTACGCTTTGCCCCACAAAATGTCGTGTTTCCATTTCTTGGAATGTTGTGCAGGTAAAATAAACCATAGTTACTTATAATTAATGACAATTTGTACATCCTTTGCTATTATTTACATTTTTCTCATTACGGAAATGAAAGACTGTACCTGGCAGCCATACACTATAATGAAAGGGCTGAACGCCCCACTTCATCCACTGGAGACCCTCCGTATGAACTGCAGACCCCAGAGGCCAGGGAGGGAGAGTGCAGAGCAAAAGCTGTAAAGACTGACCCCACATTCCGTAAGTGTTCAAATGATTTATTATACAACTATTTACACAACAAAATGTACCCGTTAGATTGGATATTTTACATTTCAAACCAAACTACAGCATTACAACAACAATGGTAGATAAATGTGGAAGTAAATGAATAGACTTGCATAGAAAATAGGGCTGCACGATATTGGAAAAAACGGACATTGCGATATTTTCTTCCCCTGCGATATGAAAAAATACAGGAATTGAAGAAAAGACCGTTTTTTTGTCCGCAAACCATCCTTTCTTGAACTTTAATGCTATACAATTGGTATTTTTGTTAACAATATTTAACCGGATGAAGGATTTTAAGTTATCAGAGCAACAAGCTGAGCTAGCTCTGTGATCTGTTCAAGAATGGTTGTGATTGGTGGTTTGCTGTGCATGCAGAGCCTGCATGTCACTCACTCAAGTACCCCTGACATGAGAGCCGCGCGAGTTTTCCTTTGGTAGCAAGCAGCAAAGGAATTGTAACATGACGTGTTTGAGTTCATTTTTCTACTTAATATCGTCCTTAAAAAAAAAAAAATTAAATTATAAAAAAAAAAAAGTATGTATTGCAGAAACGGCACAAAAATATGTGCCGTTATATGTGTATATATAAATGTAGAAATAACGTTCAGTCTTGGTCTTTTCACAGGCATATAACAATCTAAACCAAACATTTGTTTTCTTTAAATATTTCACAGGTTACGTTGACGACTTAATGGACCTCATCTTTGATCAAGTCTTTGTGGACCCCGCCCCATTCACAGAGGAGGTTCTGAAGATACCCGTCCCAGAGGACCTGACAGGGAGGAGGCCAGCACAAAATATGCTACGCGGCTCAATTTTGACTGCATTCTGAACCCGGCACAGACGTTTTGGGATCAAGAAACTCCCCGAGGACAACGCAGATGCATGACTACTCTGATCCTGGGCCAGCTCACTAAACTTCTGTAGGCTAGAAACCTGTGACGCCTGGAAGAATTCCAAAGGATATTCAGTCAAAAGCCTATGTCAAATATTAGTATAGTTACTTTGTTATGTTTGTGTTTCCGATTAAAGTTTTGGAAGTTTGTATAAAATGTGTCATGATTATTCATGTCTGATGGATATGCTGAAGGTTGTGTGGATAATTTGTAGTCAACACTATGGGGTGCCATTGCCGTGTAGTATATAATATAATAACGCCATGTACAATGACAGAATGAAAAGAAAGATTGCATAAAACATTATACACCAGTATTTATTTTCATGAACAATATTACCATAAGTTTTACAAATGAATTCATACAACAACAAAAAACACTCAGTGCTGTATTTGCCTCATCTATAGTCACTCATATTCAGCCCTGCATCTGTCTTGACACCTAGTGTGATAAACAAATATTGAATGTCATGGCATGTGAAAAATATATATTCTCTAAACAGACAACTTAGTTACGCTCTCTAAAATGTTACCTGTGGTATCTCAATAGCACACATGCTCAGGTTCGGCAGGCGTTGTAGAGCAATTTCCACATTTCCACCTGTATAAAGAAGTGAAGAACTGAGCATTTCAAACATCAACTGTACACATTGCTGACAAGCTGAGACACAGGGGCAGCAGGTGAAACCAATCAGACAGGAGGGACAACACAGAGACAGGAAGCAAATGCAGACATGAGACAGGGGTGAACACCTTTCAAACATGAAATAGGAAGCCTACACACATTTCAATCAATCTGTATCGACTTGTCTGGGCTGTTACTTTAAAGATATTTTTATATTTAGTCAAATTGAATAACTTTGAGGGCTGATTATTACTTCTTTACTGAATGTTTTAATGTTGACTTGACAAGTAAAAATGGTCTGGCCATCAGTCTTGTTATGTGTCCTGATTGGAGGATTTTCAAATGTTGTCAAACAAGGATAAAACTAGGATGGAGGGTTCTCAGCGACCGACAGAGGGCGAAAGACCACGAGGAGGTACCAGCAGCTCCCGTCTCACCAAAGATCATCTATACCGAGGGACCTCTCATTCTGGACATTTTTCCTGGTACAGAAATGGTCGTCAAATTGATCAAATGTAACATCTACAAAAAAAATGATGGATTACAATGATTATAAAAGAGAGAAAAAGCAGTGAATTTGAACAATATGACTGAAAAATGTCTTGTTGCCCATGCTGTTCAATTTAGATAATGATATTACAGTTTGTTTCCACACATATGCAAGTATTTGTAAGCATTTTTGGAAAAAAATACATACGAGCTATATAATTAAGGAGTACAATTCAGCGGCTCTTATTTCGTCTTATTACTTTATTTAGTTTTGCTTTCACAGCAGCATGTTAACAAGGCAAAGCAAGAGTTAGAATATGACACAACAACAAATATTAATGGTATATCTATACATATATGCAGTATACAGTACAGAGAGTATGTAAAGAATGCGCAATATAGAAAAGTACAATAAGTAAGAAAACGTTACATATATGTTTGCATATGTAGGCTACAAATGTTGATTGTGTGTATATATGTATACATATTTGTATATTTGTATTTTGTATTCCTCGGGATTGTGGAATACGGTATTTCGATCTCTGTCTGTACACACAAACTGAAAGATTGACAAAAAGTTGACTTTGTCTTGACTTTTGATTTTGACTGAGTACTACCAAAACAATTATATATTCTATTCAATTCTTAAAGTGTGCAAAGTAGCTGCAGTTTTTTAAAACTACAGATTTAAATGCAATGAGGTAGTGTGAGTACATTCTGTGCAAAAAAAACAAACATGTACTGTATTTATTTAACGCGTGACACATCACCCCAATATAAACGATCTTTGTGTTCACACGCCCAGCCTCAGCACCAGCGCATCCTTTCTCCACGGGGCTTTCCCCCCTCAGTGCGCACCGACATTAAGAGGAGCCATGAGAGGGGTGAGGCCTACAGGATAAGCACACACTGCTGGACCCTCTTCTCCCCCCGAGCTCGAGTCTCTCGGTCCGGTATGTCGGTGAGCCTGCTCTCGCCATGCCCGCTGCTGAACGCTCCGTGCTGCCGCTGCCGCTGCTGCTCTTTCTGCCGTCGCTGCTCCTGATTTCCTGCCTGGATGAGGCGGTGGGAGCAGCGGAGGAGGGCGGCGGCCTGCCCTCCTCCTCAACCGGGGACAATGGCCTCACCGTCGCAGTCGTCGGAGAGCAGTCCGCCACCGAACCCACCGCCCCGGGGAGGTTTCCCAGCACCACCGCGGTGATAGAAGGTAAACAAAAACAGAAAGGAGCTGCCCGTCACTCAGGCATTGTTAGGGGGAAATGGAAATGAGCTGCAACACAGGAAACAGTGTGACTCATAACTTGATCGTGGAGGAGAGCATGCTGTTTGTTTTAAACATATTGTTTCATTGCCTTGGGGGGGGTTTTTTGCATCAAAGTGCTGCAGCTTTATGTGATGTTTTTGAGGCACATGCTGTAATTGTGTCTATAAAATACATTATAAATTCAGCCAAAATGCAATTGAATTACTTTTAATACTCCAGTGGCAACATAATGGATATAGTATGGATGGAAAATGAGTCTGGCCAACAGGCTAATAGGATGAGGGTGCATAATGTGGAGGTTTGGGGATTAGGGTTTTTATCTTTGTGTTCGAGCAGGTGATGTATTACAGTACCTGTGCTCACTGATGGGTGTTGTTTACAACTCAGCATGGATGGTGGATTTACATATTAAACAACAACAACAAAGGACATTTGTTCTGTCTAGTCACTCCGGCTCTGGTGTTACTAGTGTCAGATTTACACATCACGACAAGATTCATATATATACAGCAAAACAGGCAGTTTGCACTGTACAATCAAATTATTACGCTCAGCTAACACTTGAATATTAAAAATATACATACAAACAAAGATATAAACTAGCATAAGAATTTCTGTAAAAAAATACAAGCTGACTTACATTTAAAAATCTCAGAATAAAAGTGTATGTATGAATATATAAATATGCATAATAACAATGGATAGATAAAAAAGTATGAATATCAATGTAACAGTGTACAATATACAACAATATAGTGCCAGCCAACATGAGATATAATTACGCTTAGTATCACCATACTGATAAAGATTACGGTGTGTTACAAGAACATTCATATTAAAAACAACAGCAGGGAGATTTCATAAACCTTTCGAATCAAGCCTCTTTCCCCGAGTCATTTACTTCAATAAGACGGCAAAGTGTATTCTGATAGAGATTCGAAAAAGGATGAAACTCAATAAAAAGTAGAAAGGTCTAACATGGCGCTTGTGATGTATTTCCATCCCGCCACAGACGCAGCGGTGCCTGCCTCATCACTTTTTCATGGCGAGAGAAAGGTTAGCTGTACTGCTGAGAGGAAGTGGCTGAGGCTGCTCTGCATACAGATAGGACACATGCAAAGACACACGTACTATCAAGTACTTCTAGCAGCCAGGCAGTGGTGTTAAGTAACTACATTTACTCAAGCACTGTACTTAAGTTTCATTCCACCGGCCATAAGACTATTAAACACCTGAACTCTGTAAAGAACATCCATAAACATTCATCTGTTTGCATCTTGCAAATTATTTATCTAATATTTCATATTCCATTTACTTATATATAGTTTCTTCTTGCACTATTTCTATTTTATTTGTACACATTTTGAGAGAATTCACTTCCGTTTTTTGCTACTTTGTACTTAGGTAAATGGTGTACTTTTCGTTACTTTTAGTTACTTTACAGATCTGGATGAATGATGTGAAATATAATCAAGTGTTAAATCAGACTTTAGTTCCACCTGGAGTAAATTCACAAGCTACCCTGCAGTATACAAAGTCATTCAAACTAGCTGCACCTTTACCAGCTTTGAGAACACTTTAATGATCAATCATTATAAAACATATCATATCTATTATTCTGAAATGGACCAATCTTTTGGTACTTGAAGTATATTTTGATGCTTATCCTTGTACATAAGAAACATCTTGATTGCAGGACTTTTACTTAAAATTAGTACTTGTTCCACCTCTGATTAATACAATTGATTTCCTTGTGGGATTTTGACAGTGTAATAGAAAGTTTGTACATTTGGTTGCTTTAATAAAACCTGGCATTTTCTCCCCAGAGCCTGAGTTTGCCCTGAGGGTCCTGGTGAGGGACCTGGTGACCCGCCAGGCGCTTCCGGGGGCTTCAGTGGACGTTTACCTAAACCACACCCTGAGGAGCTCCGTCCGAACGGGGAGAGGGGGGAGGTTCTGCTGTGGGTGGCGTACAGCCCAGGCCTCAGCCTTACTCTGCTGGGCAACATGGAGGGCTACGTCCCCAGCCCCCTGCCCTGGAGCTCCACCAAGAGACCCAGTGAGTCACCCCACAACAACTTATAAAAACCTTTGGCTATTGAAGAATATGTCCGATTTCTGAGGGAAAGATTTGCCCAAATGTTGTCATTATTCTACCTTTGAATCTGGCTTCTCTGCTAAAATGCTAATCGCTGAATCCAGACCAGCCCCAAGGTCACAGCTGACCCTAACCCCCCCTTGCCGGTGAAGGGGATTTTCCAACAAGGAATCGGACCAAACAAAAACCTAATTAAGCCATTTAGCTCATTCTAGTACTCAATTGAAAACGTTTTGCTCAAGGACGCATTTCTCTCCCACAAACATTATTTTATATTACTGTAGGAGTCTGTTAAAGGTTAAATAACACTATAACTGTCCGATTTTAAAATATGCTGTGCAGCCATTTGTGATTTATGCCTGCAACCTGCTTATTTATGTTCATTACAGATGAATGAAGTGTCTGCGACAACACACAGCGTGTCACAGAGGTTTGTTCATGACGGAGCGATTTATGTTCAAGTGTAACGGGACCCCGTCATTGGATTGATTTTCTTTACAGCAGCATGTGTCTGACTCCAGCGTGGGGGGGGGGGGGGGGGAACATATTCCTGCCTCAGAAAACTGTCTTTGTCTGCGCCCAATCACATGAGGAGGGGGTGGGGGCTCCACCGCCACACAGATCTCATGTTGGCGTAGAAGAAAAAAGGGGCACGGGTCTATTGTCCACTTCCTCTCTGAAATGGACAGAAAAAGAAAGGAGGTGGTGTTTACATCAAAGATGGAGGAGGGGGGATGATGAAAGAGTGTCATCTGGAGAGCTGCTCTGCATGATCACAGGCGCCTCCCTTTTGTGCTGCCCCTCAGAAGAGGAGGTAGCATCGCCACCTGCTGGCGGTGTTACAGATCTACATAAACAGCTCGTGTTAGGAAATAAAAACTGGAGAATGACACAAATACTTCTCTCCTTACTCATTAAATCACTTTTAAAATACAAATAACATGTTTTTTTTCCATGTTTGTTGTCAACGGATTATTATAGATTACGTGTGATTCCTGTCAGTTCTTTAATGGTGTCTTTTGTCTCTTAGAAAGACATTTGGAAGGTTTTATAATGAAGAGTGTGTGTTCTGTTTGCAGTCTTCTCTGCTGTGACGTTGCTGCTGCTCCCTCACAGTCAGGGGAACATCTGGCTGTACCAAGACTCCGTCCTCATCACCGGGAAGTTACCTGGTGAGGTTCAGAAATCCCCTTCACTCTCTACCAGCTCCATTTTAGTTTCATTATACATTGAGGAAAAATATTAACATTTATTTACATGTTGTTGTGAATTGACTAAGCTAAAACCAGTTGAAATTTAGATTTTTACAATTTAATTTTGAAGGGATTGATTGTCTAGATAAAGAAATAGCAGAGTCACTGCAAACATATCTACATTTTAAATATGAATAGGACACAGTCACCACTAATATGACTATAGAGGTGAACTATGATACTGTTTTTGTTTCTCAGATACATTCAAATTTAGGACACCAACATCCTTTGGTCTTTTTCTTTTTCAAAATAGATATTATCACTTATCTTTGATGGTCTAACAAAATCAGAATCACTTTACACATTCGAAACATACTGTGTCCAGATGTAATCAAACGCCTTCATGTTTTACAGACAGCTCATTCCAACCCAAGGTCCAGTTCCCGAAGAGCCTCCTCACCAAGTCCGACAACAGCAACATCTCCTCGGTGACGGCGTACCTCACTGTTCCACAGCACCACCTAGCCAAAGACTGTGCCAACTGCACCCCCGGCCTCATCAGCCAAAAATCATGTGAGCATTAAATAAAGCCTTACTATTGTTTAAAGCTGGTTTCTAATCAATTGTCCCTAAAGAATCCAGACCCATTTCTACTTTGGAGAAAATGATAGAGAACATCATTTAGACTAAATAGACCACATAGAACACATTTCTGACAAGTAACCCCCCCTACTGTCAGATATTTGAAAAGTGACATATATGTCACTTTGGGCGTTAATGGTAAAGTAATTCTTATTTATAATTTAATAAATGAGGATGATTTTTTGGCTTAAATTGAAGAATAGAATATTTAAACTAAATATAATTGAATCAGCTAAATTAACTAATCATATTTCTAATTGTGACATATATGTCACTCTAGATTTTCTGAGAAATGTTAAGGTTAATGTCCTGATGTGACATGAATGTCACAGCGATATTTATCTCATTTGTTTCATATCAATTTGATCATGAAATGTTAAATGTAATAAAGGACATGTTATGTAAGCATCATCATTCTTGAATGGCTTGAATCTTACCTTAAGCAACAAAAAACAAGCTTTTGAAATGTAGCTATTTCTGTCACATTAGTCACATTAGCCTGGCACATCTTGGACTTGTTGTTATGGGAACACAAAATCACATGACCCACCAGACTGTTCAGTGTGTCACGTAAGGACTTCATGAGATAAAATAAAGGCTAAAACTGTATAAGGAACTTTCCAGAACATTTAAATGTCATGTAACATCTGTGTCACCGTGGGTTCTTATTGGTTAAAGACTTGGTTGGGCACAAAGGGCCAGATTCTTTCAAACTATAATATTAAAAAATTCAGATCAGAATGTAACCATGTAAACGTCCTCTGACTGGATCACTGCTTCCTGTGTGTGAAGTGTTGAGAGGCATCGAGCTGAAGGCGGTGGCAGCGGTGGATATCCTGCTGTACTCTGAAGGTGAGGAGCTCCAGGTTCGAGGGCCCATTCACATCAGCCTCCCCCTGGGACACAGCACCCGCCTGAGGGCCTCTGACACCGTGCCAGCATGGGCCTTCAATGTAAAGACAGGTGAGGATAAAAGAGAACAGAAAAGACACAAAAATGTTAAAAAAAAGACTGACACATGTTAATCACAAGAAAAATAACCTCAAATAAGGATAATATATGATGACATAAAACAACATAGTATCTGTCAATTGTACACTTAGCAGGGATAATTCAGATTGCTTAAAGGGGGATTATATGGGGTACTAGTTTGTGGCAGGTGGCACGTCCTCAGTTTGGAGAAACAGAAAGAAGTTCAAAATCAATATCAGCTTGAATGCACGCTATATTTAGAATATTTTCACAGCTTTACCTTGGTGTCAGACAGGCCTTTGTGAAGGTGATATGAAGCCGTTATATCGCTCTCTTCAAAGCCACCAGACTCCATTGACAAAAACAATCATTTTACTTTTTGACTGGAGTTTTAAAAAAAAAATCCCCTGCTGGTGGTCCACTCCATTTCTCTGTAAATGACCTCATACAACCCCACCGAAAACATCCCAACTATGGGTTTTGGAAGTAATATGGTCTGTGTTTACATTAGCAAGCATCGCTAACACTCCGAGCTAATGCTGTGCTGGAGAGAGTATGTGTAAAGAAGCAGGATATAAAAGGTACTGTCCTTGTGGTAAACCCGCGAGAGAGAAAGCATTTGAGCTCGGTACTGTTTCAGAAATAATCCTTGATGTGGTTTGGAACATAATATGGCGTTTAATCACCGCAGCGTTTGGCTTAGTTTCTGCTGGTAGACAGCCTTCTCTTCACAGAGCTCACTGCTTGCATGCGAACGCTCCAAAGGGGCGTGGCCAGCAGCAGCTCCAAAGGGGCGTGGCCAGCAGCAGATCAGTTACAATTAAAGGGCCAGACCCAGTATCAGCACTTTTGTAACAGGGCTGAAATAGAGGGGTATGAGGCATGCTACAATGGGTGATCTGTTTGGTATTTTGATCAAAACACTTCAGAGACATGTTTTCTATATATCTGAGACCTATAATATATGCCTACAAATATTATAATAGGAGACCTTTAAAGATCTGTTCCATTCCAACAGGTGCCTGGGAGAATCAGGGTCTGGGAATAGTGAAAGCAGAAGGTAACGAGCTGGTTTGGACCTACACTGCTTCCCATCTGGGATACTGGATCGCCGCCCCGATTCCCTCATCACACGGTACCTTTTCCTTCACAAACTCCTGTAAATGCAGATTGAGACGTTTGTATTAGTAGATCTCTCATGTCTATGTTTTTATCTGCGTTTAGGTTACCTGTGGCATGGAAGCTCCTTTGATTTCACATCGTACCACGCCTACCTAATGATGGGAATTATGGGAGCGTCGCTGGCTCTTGTCATCGGATGTCTCTCCTTGTTGCTATGTCACTGCGGGTAAGAGATCTGCTCAGAAGGGGTTCAATATGCAGTTTAAAAAAACAAATGTTAAATTACTAGTTTAGTAAGACTTCATTATTTTATGAACAGAAGTACATTTTATGCACTATATATAAAAACTGTTATTTACAGTTGTCTTATTATTATTGAGACATAACTAGAAAATGTATTTGGGGAAATCTTAACACTTTAACTTACCATTAGTTTGTCCTAACAAGTGGAAAGATCCTGTATTCCATCCTGATTCATCTCTGTTTCCTCCTATAGGCGAGGTTCTTATCGAGAGCCTAGGAGGAGAGCACGCTTTTCCAAACTCACAGTGGTGAAGAAAGACCAAACCACCTCCACCCACATGGAGGAGGGTTTGCTGTTCCGTTCTGGCGACAACAGCCTGGCTTCCTGCAGTGTCCAGTGCGACCCCTCCCTCACACCGAGGCATAAAGCCAACTACAACATCTATGTGGAGGATCCAGGGGGCCGCCCGGGGGCCGCCCTGTACGAGAACATCGCTCTGGATCGGATCAAAGGCTCCCAGCAGCCCTCTCACTACATCAACAGTGACGAGGTGGCACGGATTCGGGAGAAGTCGGAGCAGAACCGTTCCAACATGAACTCTACAAACTTCTTTCAAGATAAGCTGCTCCACATGGCTATCATCCAGGCTCCGGAAAACTGCAAGTCGGCCACTTTCCCCCGCAACGACGCTCACTCAGATCCTGATAAAGACAACTACACCCAGACACTCCCCAAAGGTGGAAGCAGCCCCCAGCAGAGCAGCCAAGATGACCCCCAGCCTCTGGAGACCCCTCCTCCAGGCGCTATGTGGGGCCGCTACAATAACCCGCTGGAGTCCTCCGTCTCCGTGCCTGGGACTCTGAACGAGGCGGCGGGTATGGGGGGGCACGGGGGTGAGCTGCAGGGGATTTCCGAGCGCACTTTGCTGGAGCTGACCCGGGGGAAGTCTCAATCCCGCGCCTGGTTTGTCTCCTTGGAGGGGAAACCGGCCGCCACGGTGCGCCACTCCATCATCGAGCTACAGGGCCGCCACCGCCCCCACAGCAGCAACGACACCAGCCTGGACTCGGGGGTGGACATGAACGAGCACAATGTCCGCGAGATGGAGCGCGACAGGAGATCCATCCGGGCCTCCTCCCTGCCCTACCGCAGCCGGGGGGGGCGTTACAGCGAAGAGCAGGACCTGAGCAGCAGCGAGAGCGGGACCACCGCCACCTGCACCCCCGAGGACCCCTACCTCAGGAACATTTTAGACGGGAGCAGCGGGGCCATTCCGAATATCCCCGAGGAGCGAGACGGGATGGATACGTCCAGCGCTCAGGAGGACAGCGAGTCCAGAGGGACGCCCCCCCCACGCCGCCTGAGGAAGGTGAGGGAGAAGGGGAAGACGGAAAAGAGGAGCGCCAAGCACGTCCGCGAGGGGAGACCCCTGGCCAAGAGAAGTTAGAGCATGGCAAACATTACGCTTTTTTTTTTTCATCAATGCTTAATTTAAAGGTCACCTATTATTCAAAATCCACTTTTTCATGTCTTTTATACATAAACATGTGTCCCCTCTGTGTAAAGAGACGTTTCAGTAAAAAAATTAGCTCACAAAATTGTCCTGAATCTCCTCCTAGAGCACCATTGTGTTCTTTTTAACCAAATATCTCTCAGAGGGGCGTGGGGAGTGGCTCCTTATTTTCATCTAAAGTAACACAGAGAATCAGCACTTTGGAAACAGGGCTGAAACAGAGGGGATTATGGGATGCTGCAATGATCTGTTTGGTGTTTCAGCCAAACCCTTCAGAGACATGTTTTGAATATATCTGAGACCTATAACATATTGATGAAAAACAGTATAATAGGGGACCTTTAAATGTCACATTGAGCTGTTTTCATCACATGGCGTCTTTAAAATGAGCTCTCGCAGGCATTGTTGGTGTTATGTGATTGTACAACTTTGCCAAAGAATGCATAGCTCAAGATAACAAGCAGGATCCTGTTTAATCATAATGCTGTTTTACGAGTGTGTGCGCCACCTTTCTCCTGAATCTGAACATCACCAGCGAGATTCTTCACAGCTAAATGTCCGTGAGAACACCACATCCCACCGTCTCCAGTCCCGGCGTTAAAGAGGGTGCCTTCTTGCTGCCTGTCATCATTAAATATGATCACATAGGGCACAGTATTTGTCTAGATTTAGTCAAATCCGGTGAGTTTGCAGGATGGACACAGTGCACTTATCCTCACCATAAATGCCTGCTGTTAATAAATAAGATACACTAGCTTACTGACATTATGTTGTCATCATTCGGCCTCATTATATTGGATTTCTTAAGAACTATCTTCAACTTTCCACCTCTCACTGACTCCACTGGATTCATTGTGAAGCTAAGCTGCCATTTTGAAGTTTCAACACCTGATATTTAAGGTTTTAGGCCACGATAATTTTAGAATGCATGAAAATGAATGTTTCCTCGCGTGTATGAAAATATTTTGTAACTAATTTACAGCTTTAGTCATCAGCTGTTTGATTACTTGGGGACTGAATGATACTTTTCATTGTCTTGGAAAGAGACTCAGTGTTGTGCTGCCAACTGTAAGGGATTATAAAACAAAGATACCCCAGGACTACGATTATCACAATTTATGAATCACACCAGAAGCCCAGCAGATACACTTTGAAAACAACAACTCTACACTTTACTCAATTAATTTGGTGCCTTGGAGTTTCCAGCATGCATTCCCAAACCTCTTAATACTTTGTCCTAAATATATTTACATCCTGACCATTTGATTTTCTTTGGGTATGACCGTAGAAAGAAAAATGTTTTTTAAAGGATTTTTTGAAATAATATTTTGTACAGTGAATAACGGTTCAATATTAATACTACACGCTTTGTTAAAAGGAGAATTCTAACAACACAACTTTGACGTGTAACCTACTAACAACCAATTTGTATACAGAAGGATTTTACTTTAAAAAAGAAGTCTGCCATTCTCATCTGTCAGCTTTAGTTTTGATTCCAATAAAGCACACTACACTTTAATATGTGCCCTTTTGTTACACTGGCACAAAGAGCTACATTCTTAGACTCTATTACGGCAACAGCACAATATCTGAACACTGACACCGGTCATCCATGATAAAGTTTGGCAAAACATCACCACAAAGCGGTTTTACGAGCAATATTTACCATCATTTGAAAATCTAAAATGGAACTCTTAACAGTTTTGCCATATTCAGTCTTCCGTATAACTGTAAAAATGTTCCCCGATGAGTTCACTTTGTGTATTAGGCTGGATTCTGTAGCTACATTCATGTGTTCTTCTGTGTGTATATAGTAAAGCAACATTTCATGTATTATGTGGCTGTGATTTCACTTGTTTTGTGCCGTTTTTCTTCCATCTCAAAGTCTGAGAGGTGTGTTTCGGTGAAGGTTTTTTTTTAAGGTTAGCCTAAAGAGTCTTTTAACAGGGAGTGTACAACAAGCCTGAGCTTTGTGATTTTTAAATGTAGCAACAAGTGGAGCACTTAATCATTCAGTATGCTTACAAATGAAAATATGTTCTCCTGGTAGCCATCAGCTTGAAAACACAGCACACAGTAGTTTGTGAACTCTTTGTGCTGATGTACTGCCACTCCCGTTTTAAAGTGATCTCGCTGAATGTATTTGTATTGATTTGAATGTGTTCTCCAGTGTGCCCCTCTTGTGTCTACCCATTGAACCTTGTGGGCTTTTGTTTCTTCCAAAATGGGCACCTCTTGTGTTTACCTCTGTGATTATGGTAGTGTTATTAGTATTGCCTTTTTGTGCACTAAATTAATAAACTTACTTGATACCAAACATTGTTCAGACTTTTCATTATTCAAATTGCTGTGTGTTTATCGCGACTCCAAAAAGTTCCAGCGCTGGGTTCTCTCTGAGCGGCCCCTTTTCCACCAAAGCAGTTCCAGTTCTAGCTGATAGTATATGTCTATATATATGTACATATACTATCATATGTATATACAGTATAGTTTAAGCCTATATTCCTGCTACTGCAGTATTCTTTACCTTTTTAATTATCCTGAATTTTTTATATTGTAGTGTGTAGTTTAATGTTGAACACACTGCTCCTATAACAAAATATCTATCTATCTACAAAATATCTCTATATCTATCTATCTATCTATCTCTGTCTATCGCTCTCTCTCTCTCTCTCTCTCTCTATCTATCTATCTATCTATCTATATATTGGTCTGAGTCACTGGAAAGGCAGGAGGCCAACTTCCTTTCACTGGTTGTCCAAGTGGGGGGGGGGGGGTGTATAAATGACATGTCCATCCAGGGGGAAGGGGTTGGACTTCCTCAGGATCGTCAGTGTGGTGGAACTAAAGTGGGTAACCATACCACCTTTTATACCTTCACCTGGCTGCTATATCGCTAAACTGTTACTGCTACTGGATGTCCATCTTGTAAATTGTGTAATTTGTATAGAGATATTAACCCAGATGTTTGTACCCACGGTGAAACAGATGTTACATGACATGTAAATGTTCTGGAAAGTCCCTTATACAGCTTTAGCCTTTATTTTATCTCATGAAGTCCCTAAGTGACACACACTGAACATTCAAGATGGAAACATTTAAGGTTAACTTCGACCTCCGGGGGGTCTTACTATGGAGGAGTGGATTGAGGAGTGCCTATCTCCAGAAAAAAAAGCACCTAAACGACGACATGCAGAGCTACGTGAAGAGCAGGTAGACCAACTGGAAAAGTACCCCCATTCAAAAGCTTTCTGATGCGGGTCTTGAAACAACGCAGAGAAATGATGACCATTAGTGGCCACAGGTGCGAAAGCTCTCTCCAGAGCTACTGGAAGCCGAATCTCGGGGACCGGAGAAAGTGGAGCGATATTCTCACCACGCCAAGCAACAGCCTAGAACAACCTCAACCTATACAAGTAACCTCGTACGCCATTCTACTGACGCTGGACAGTTTTTCAGTGGCTGCACAATAAACGGCAACTTTTTGAAAGGACGTCCCATTGCTCTTAATATGGTTTGAGGTTGCTGTTGAAAATGACTCAGAGTTGTCGGATGTGAGGGAAGGGAGCAGTGGCGGACTGGCCATCGGGACGTTCGGGACGAATCCCGATCGGCCGGTACTGAAGTGGTCTGACGATGTGGGCCGGTCAGATAAGTCACTAGCACCCCCCCCCTGTCGACAATTTACGAGCGGTATTTACTTGCGGTACCGAGGCAGGCCGGCGGTAACAAAGTGGGCCGGTCGAGAGAGTCCCGGGCTGATTTTTAGTCCCAGTCCGCCCCTGGAAGGGAGACATATTGGAATTGTCAATGGTGGGGAAGGGGTTGTTGTTGTTGTTGGTGAGGGATTTGGGACCTTTGTGGTTTAAATTCTACAATAAGTGAAACACACAAATCAAAAGACATCAAATGTTTGTAGCACATAGTCATACACTCATGACTGCCACTTTCGGACTTGAAACATCTGCTGGTGACAGGACATAAAATCTGTCGGCACAATGCTGAAAATCCACATTTCCACATAATTTCCGTTGTGTTTGATGAAATGTCCTCTTCTGTGAATATCAGGACATTTGAATCTAATTTTACAACATCCTCACATCCGTGCAAGGAGTTTCCGTTAAGCTGTTTTGGGACTGATAAGGCTTCATGGGGTCATGTTCTGGCCAATAGTGCCACAAAAGTCCTGAAACATGACTGTAGTGAAACCTTTTCAGTAGGGGTGGGAATCACCAGGCTCCCCACGATACGATACTATCGCGATACTTAAGCCACGATACGATAGTATTGTGATTCTACGATATGCTAAGTATTGCGATACGATATATTGCGATATTGCAAATCACATGGGTCATATCCATGTCCGTCTTCCCTTCCTGGTTAAAAAATGTATTTGCAATTTGAATAGTTTATGTAAATAACCCAATGTGTGTTCTTTGAACCTGAAAAGGAGATGGCATTGTTTTTGTTACTTTCATTGCAATTGTATACATGTCTTAACGTAACTTCCTGTTTTATATACGACCATCTTTCGGAGGGATATGCTACAGTTTATATACAAAAAAGAATAACACGCAAAGTATCGCGATACTATGTTGTATCGATTATGTCCCCCACCCCTAATTTTCAGCAACCGGTAATCCATAAGAAGTATTTTTTTAACATTGGATGTTTACAGGAGAACATTTACAGTACAAGGGTGGGTCAGCTATTTGAAAAAGAAATAAGCACACAGCATCACATAGCGGCATACATAAAACAGGTTCAAAGGGAATTGTTAAATGTTAGATGCAATATAGTTTTAAAGACTTTTTTTTCTATCATTTTCAATGTGCAAAGATTCAGAACCAATCTTTTAACAATGTATTGTAGCGCCGATGAAAGGGAGTCGGAGGCGGTGTATTCAGAATGGACTTCCACACTTTATTATCCATTAATCTCTCGGAGGTAAGTACATGTGCTGCGTTGTCTGATAAGCTAGCATGAATGACATCAAACCCCGGTACCCTCACTAACGGGTCCGGGTTGCAACACAACAATCTCAATGGTGAATTATGTCCCATAACGTGTCACCACACAAGCCCCCCCAGAATTCACACATAAACAAAATCCGTGTGGCGGGGCGGAACGACAGGTCGACCCCCACGACTCCTGAGCACGGGAGTCGGGAAAACGACCTCTGCATATGCGGCCTCCGGAAGAGGCGAGACCGGAACAACGGGCCTCAAGTCAGTGACAGGGACCAAGGCCGGGGGACGCCCTCGTCGCGGAGGTCGTGCCAGCACCACCGGCTGGCCCAAATCCAAATGGGCCGCCTTCAACCGGTCTACAGAAACGCGACCGGCCTTACCACCTAGGTCGACCACGAAGTTCTTGTCCCCATGCTCCAAAACACGGAAAGGTCCGTCGTAAGGAGGCCGTAGAGGACCCCTGTGCGCATCGTGCCGTATGAAAACGTGCTCCGCCGAGCGGAGATCCGCGGGAACCCGGGACACCTGAGTACCATGTTGGGCAGTAGGAATCGGAGCAAAAGTTTCGGCGTTGTCCTGCAGGCAAACCTGCAGCATTTCAGAAAACACTGTAGCATTTCAGAAAACACCGCAGCATTTCACAAAACGCCGCAGCATTTCACAAAACGCCACAGCATTTCACAAAACGCCGCAGCATTTCAGAAAACACCACAGCATTTCACATTGGACGGAAAGGGTATTCCTTTAGGGAGAACACTTCTTGTTTGTGATTGGACAGAGCCAGCCAGAGAAGCACTGCTGTGATTGGTTGTTTTTGCTGCCAGTCAAGAAATGACGCTTCGTGATTGGTCAGCACCCGACAGCGCAATATGTCCCAACAAATCAGCCGTTAGCTGTTAGCACACACTCAGAGCTCACAGCTCCTCATATCTGTTCAGAAACTGGACAAAAGTTAAACATGTGCAAAACACAGACTGTCTGTGTCATGGCGAATACAGTCGCTGCTTTATTTATGTCTGTATGGCGTTGTTGTGAGTGTGGACGGAGCAGCTACAGGTTAGTTTAGCCTGATCGATCCGATTCCATTCAGAAAACAAGCATTTTAAAAGCTTTTCGCCTGCCGTCTTGTCTGCAGACTTGTCAAAGCATTAATTCATGGTTTTTACTAACTGGTATCAGTATGTAGTTACTTCGGCATCACTTTGAAACGTGTATTACAATTAAATCACGGTCAAATATGTTCATTTTGTTGTAGTTGGTATCTCCCATAGGATTTACATAGAGATACGCCCCGCCCCCTCTCCAGCGCGTCTTGTTTGAATGACAGGAGCAAACACAGCTGACAGCCGTGGTGAAACTCGAGCGATTAGAGCAATGCGAATATTGGGTAGTCTACCATAGTATTTACATGGAGATAAGTCCCTTAAAAACGCATCACTCTAATCGCTCGAGTTTCACCGCGGCTGTCATGTGTCATTCAAACAAGACGCGCTGGAGAGGGGGCGGGGCGTATCTCCATGTAAATCCTATCGGAATCGGATCGATCAGGCTAAACTAACCTGTAGCTGCTCCGTCCACACTCACAACAACGTCATACAGACGTAAATAAAGCGGCGACTGTATTCGCCATGACATAGACAGTCAGTGTTTTGTACTTGTTTAACTTTTGTCCAGTTTCTGAACAGATATGAGGAGCTGTGAGCTCTGAGTGTGTGCTAACAGCTAACGGCTGATGTGTTGGGACATATTGCGCTGTCGGTGGTGACCAATCACGAAGCGTCATTTCTTCACTGGCAGCAAAAACAACCAATCACAGCAGTGCTTCTCTGGCTGGCTCTGTCCAATCACAAACAAGAAGTGTTCTCCCTAAAGGAATACCCTTTCCGTCCAATGTGAAATGCTGTGGTGTTTTGTGAAATGCTGCGGTGTTTTGTGAAATGCTGCGGCGTTTTCTGAAATGCTGCGGTGTTTTCTGAAATGCTGAGGCGTTTTCTGAAATGCTGTTGTGTTTTGTGAAATGCTGTTGTGTTTTGTGAAATGCTGTGGTGTTATCTGAAATGATGGTGTTTTCTGAAATGCTGTTGTGTTTTGTGAAATGCTGTTGTGTTTTCTGAAATGCTGCAGCGTTTTGTGAAATGCTGTGGTGTTTTGCACTTCAGGGCCACCGTAAATTTGTGTATTTATTTAGAATCTAGCTTGGTACTTCAGATATACATTTTATAATAGAGTCTACTTTCATCCCTCCTTACATTACGTTACTTAAAGTGGACCTATTATGCTATATTGGAAAAATATATTGTAGGGCCATACCTATACAAAACATGTCTGTGAAGTTTTTTGCTTAAAACAGTTCACCCATTGTAGCCATGCCTCATACTGCTCATACCCCTCTTTTTCAGCCCTGTTAGAGAAACGCGGATTTTGGGTCCTTAGCTTTAAAAAAAAAAAAAAAAAAGAGGACGTGGAGCTAATGCCTGATCATAATTCTACCGGAGATAAAGTTAAATTCGGCTGTGATAAAACGCCATCCTGTTTAAACCACGTCAAGGATTATTTCTGAAACAGTATGGAGCTCAAATGCTTTTTCTCTTGCGGGTTTATCACAAGGTGAGTTCCTTTTTTTATTTCCTGCTTTTTAAACACGTGCTCTACAGTACAGGTTAGCTCTGAGTGTTAGCGAGGCTTGCTAATGTAAACAAAGACGAGATTACGTCCAAAACACGTCAGGCATTGTTTCTGATATCAGAAACAATGCCTGACGTGTTTTGGACGTAATCTCCCTAACCCTTTGACGTCAGATCGGCAGCAAATCTGTATCCGCTCGTTGTACCCCTGTTTTTAAAAGATTTGGGTACGGAGGAAAAGAGAGAGGGTTTTATTTTCTGACGCTGCGTGAGTTCCCCGACGCACCGGGGACACATATTTATGTATAAAAGACATCACAAAGTGCATTTTGCATGATAGGTCCCCTTTAAATTACTTGCATTTAGCAATGAATTTCCTTTATGGTTTATATTTGATTCTTTATTTGAAATACATTTCTTTTTTGAATGCAGTAGGTGAACACCTTATTAAACACAAATACAGTCTATGCTTTTGATGAATGTATTAATCTTAAACAGCGTTTGTAAACTAAACTGTTCCTACATTTTTTACATGATACTATAAAATGTAAAGACCAGCAGAGGGCACCGTTGCTAAGGAATATAAACTGTTGCTGATTAGTCTCCAATTTCAAATTCAGTCATTTAGTAAAAATAACCCTTTTTTGATATTATATAGTTTATTTATAGTAATACATAATAGCCAGTCTGTAATCTTGTAGGATTGGCACTCTTTTTGTAACTGGAATATTATCATTTTTACTATAATAAACCTTTAATTTACTGTTTTACAATCTGTTCATATCTTTTTGTACGCATGAATATAACTTAACTGTATGCATACATTGACTGCATTCCTCTTTACACCTCTGTATATAGATAACTTTTTTCTAAAATGTATTTCTGTTGATATTTTAGGACAATGTTTGCACCGTTTCATTTCTGAGATTCTCACTTTTACTTTGGGGATTTTCTTTGTTTTCAAATCGGCTATCTGATGAGCATTGTCGGAGCTTATGATTCATTATAAGACAGATTCAGAATCAGAATGCCTTTATTCGTCCCACAGAGGGGAAATGTACATTTGTTACAGCAGAGCCAAAGACAGCTCAATGTTAACTAAGAAGTATGCATACAAAAAAGAAATTACACTATTTAGTAAATACACATCCTGTAACAGTTCTGAGATATAGCAGCCAGGTTTATATTGAACAGTTATTAACGGCATATATATATATATATATATATATATATTGCACATCATTTGTATTTCACAACAAAGGGTGTTATAGCATAGTCTGTGTTGTTATATGTACCAGGGACCATGATGGTTATATAGTCTGGGTTGGGGTCTACCAGGGACCATGATGGTTATATAGTCTGGGTTGGGGTCTACCAGGGACCATGATGGTTATATAGTCTGTGTTGGGGTCTACCAGGGACCATGATGGTTATATAGTCTGGGTTGGGGTCTACCAGGGACCATGATGGTTATATAGTCTGGGTTGGGGTCTACCAGGGACCATGATGGTTATATACAGGCAGGGGCGCCGTAAGGGGGTGAAAAGTTGGGACGATTCTAAGGGCCCGTGACTGACAGGGGCCCAAACAATTTTAGAACATTAAGAAAAAAATGTTTAAGTAACCAATGTGATTATCTTTTCATGGGGCCCAAAATCCCTGGCGGCGCCCCTGTATAGTCTGTGTTGGGGTCTACCAGGGACCATGATGGTTATATAGTCTGACCGCTGCTCAGTATTTATTGGTTATATGATAAGAAAGTCCTTGAAACATATTCGTAGTATTTCTTTCTGCCATGTAAATCAGTTTCTGTTGATGAAAATCCCCAATGTGCAACAATATTCATAACCATGACAGCTATAGATTCAATATGTCAACAGAAAAACAAGCATTGTATATGATTCAAAGACTCTAAAGATCAACAACCGGGACACTAAAGTTCACTATCAAATATCATATACATAATATAAACGCTACGGTGTAATGTCATCAACCCTTTGTAACGGACATTCTTCTGAAGGGATGTCCTCTATCTGTGATGTCATCCTGAGCTCAGTCGGCTCTGCTCTGCTCAGTGACTCTCTGACTCTGTTGTGAAACACATGCACTCAAGGATTACTCCAAAGGAAGTCTTGGAAACAGCTATTCTTTCCCTGCGAAGGTAAACTCTCCGACTAAAGGAACAATCTCCAAGAAGTGGAAAAAGTAGCTCCTCTGAAGGTACGTTTGTAACAGTTTCTCAGCATGTAGACTGTGATTGCTGTTGGAACACTCTTATGGTACTTAGAAAAGGGGAAGTGTTCATTTGTGAATGTCTTTTTGAACTGTTTATGCTTATGTGGACATAAGTCCTTGATATATATTTGTATCTGACAGGTCTCCTTTGAAAAAGAGATCGATGATCGCAATGGGACCACCTGGTTAAATAAAGGTTTAATAAAGAAATCTCTAAAAAACATTAACAAATATGACATTCTAATAATATATACCTTTTCAAACATATGAAACAACCAGGTACAGTACAACCACAAGCTTCTATGTACTCACTTGCTCACAAAGTATCATGATATATTGCTTATACAGCAAATCCACATGGCAGCTCCCCTCTTAATAAAAGTGGTTGGCAAGGTGCAGCTCATAATGAAAACATTCCACAATACACCCACTTAAGTAATTCAATATAATAACATTCAAACCATACCTCTGTCGATTGTTACTGCTTTGAATGCTTCTGGTTATTATTTTGATTTTTTTTTTACCACCATTAGAACTGTTCCACCGACTGTCAACACATCAATCGCTTAACATTTGTATTCTCATTTAGATAGATTTTCTACTTCTCATGGGGCATGCTTTTACTGCATTTGCCACGGTAATGTCTTTTGGCTAAACCTTGGTTCAACTTGCTCAACGTGCTTAATAAGCATGCAGGAAGGAAGCTGTGGGGAACAGAGGAAGCTAAAGGTCAAATCTGTAACCCCGAATATCCAAAAAGGGGTGACCTGCCTTTAAAAATTAAAGACCCGGGTTTGGATACTGACAGTTTTGTTTACATGACTTATGAATTTAAAATAAATGCAACATGTGAAGTAGGGTTTTCTTGTACAGCTCAAGTTATATAATACATTTTGTTTTCTCAGTTACAAACTACTGTCTGCGTTCCTCAGAAAATCCACGATGGAACGAAACTGCGTCATGTCTCTCCTGGTCTTTTGCACCCTCAATAAGGTATCTTAACTGTGCCATATGTCACCTGTGCATGCTTGTTTTGCTTCACCATTGACTTTTATATAATTCATTCAGTTTTAAAGGTTGAATTAGTAGTGTATTTGATGTATTTGGGCAATGCATTGTTGACAGTAGAGGATAGATGATCCCCTGTGGATCCACACCAAGTCAACTGCTTCCATACATTCCATACTTGTCATTTGAAATGCATTATTTGTATTGATTAATATTTAAACCCCCCCCTGATGCAGTCATTAAAGGGACGCTCCATTGATTTTGTATTGCCCTTCCATAAAGTTGAGTAACTTGTGAGAGAGTAGAAGCTGAGATATACACACTTTATATTAATATTAAAAGGTTAACCTTGACCCTACACTTCCCATGATGCAACTTGGTATAGATGTTAGTTTCCCAAGTGGCCCCGAAGACATTTTCTCCTACTTGAGAATCTGGACTTGCAATGGAATGATCTAGGGGGTGAGATTAAATAAGTTATAATTCTTCTCACTCCTTTTCGAACACTATGTGGGACTGTTTATGTTGCTAATGCTGTTGTTGTTGTTGTTGTTGTTGTTGTTGTTGTAAATGTCACTTTGTTTTTGTTTTCTCTTACATGACTATGCACTGCACTTGTTTTTTGTAATTATTTATTTTACTTGTTCGAAATAAAATGTATCAATCAATCTAAATTGTGTATTTTATCCACATAAATCCTCATGTGTTGGTGCTGGCTGGAGAGTTGCACACTAATCTCTACAAGTGTGCATCTGTGTGTGTTTCCAATTTTGTCGACAGCTGCTTGTGGTGGCGACCCCTGAAGAGGACCTGCTGGAGCATCTGAACCACAGTGGGGAACACCGGGCGACACGGAACCAAATCGCCACGGCCCAGTACGAGTGTTTCCAGAGGATGGTACAAGATTCCCAACGCAGAACCAAATTAATAGGTGAGAGATCAGATCCTAGGACTGATTTTGATCTCCCATATTTAGTCACTCTAACATATCAGTGTGTGTCTTTTGTTGTGAGCAGGGCCAGTGTGCAACACCACGTGGGATGGGTGGCTGTGCTGGGATGAAACTAAAGCCGGACCAACAGAGCAGAGCTGTCCGGACTACTATAAAGATTTTGATCCTCAGGGTACAGTTATATGACTAACTTAAAAACCATTTTTTTTGTATAGTTAAAGGTCACCTATTATGAAAATGCACTTTTTGATGTCTTTTATACATACATATGTGTCCCCGGTGTGTAAGGAGAGTCCCAAAGTGTCAGAAAATACAACCCTCTCTCACCGCTTGCATGCGGATGCTCCAAAGGGGCGTGGCCAGCAGCAGCTCGGTTACATTTAAAGGGCCAGACCCAGAATCAGCACTTTTGTAACAGGGCTGAAATAGAGGGGTATGAGGCATGCTACAATGGGTGATCTGTTTGGTATTTTGAGCAAAACACTTCAAAGACATGTTTTTTAGTGCATTCTCACTGTTTTTAAGAATAATTTCTAGTCTTTAGATGGTGAAGCTCTTCGGCTATCCTTCTGATTTTGGTTGAGAAAATGTGACCTTTACTCCTCTTCTAAGATGAATATCAATGCCACTCTTATGTCCTTTAGCTTAGCATAAAACAGACAGGATGGCAGGGGGAAACAGCCAATCTTTACATCTCATCTAATTTCCTATTATATTTAATTTGCTTAATCCGAACACAAACATAAATGTAATTTTGTTGTTGCAAATGTGTTCACAGCAATGGCCTCCAAAGTGTGCTCAGAAACGGGCGAGTGGGGACGCCACCCCGAGAGCAACAGGACGTGGACCAACTTCACAATCTGCCAAGCCAACACCACGCA
Source organism: Dissostichus eleginoides (assembly GCA_031216635.1). NCBI lineage: Eukaryota > Metazoa > Chordata > Actinopteri > Perciformes > Nototheniidae > Dissostichus > Dissostichus eleginoides. The sequence continues at coordinate 1,066,045 of CM062287.1, read as the reverse complement.
TCACGGGAGAGTAAGGAGGAATAAAGACATTATACTTATTATATAAAGCAGCTTTTACTATTAGATGTATTTATTCTTTGTTTTCTTGAAGGCGGCAATGACTCACTTCTACCTTGTTATGATTGGTCACGGCCTGTCGCTGGTGTCACTGCTCATATCGTTAGGAATATTCTTCCATTTTAAGTAAGTATTATATTGTGCTAATGTTTTAAAGGTCACCTATTATGCAAAATCCAATTTGTCTTTCATTCATTCATTTCAAGAGATTCTGAAAGTTTCAGGAAAAAAGATTCTCTCTCTTTTTGTCCTGATCCATTTATATATACCTTATCACCTGAATCTCCTCCTAGAGCACCATTAGGCGCTTCACACCGGAGTACTTTTCCCAGGAATAGTTCCGATAGTTCCTGGATTTTGCATTCACACCAAAAATCTGGAACTAGAACTTTTTTTTGCGAACCTTTTCACCCCTTTTTAGTCCCTGCTAGAGAGGTGGTACTTTCCTGGGGAGGAAAAGGTTCCAATTTCTGATTGGCTGGGCGAATTGCAAACCACGCCCCGTAAAACTCGGAAAAGTTTTGTGAAGCCGCCATTGTATTTGCTGGCATTAGCATTAGCATTAGCCCAGCGCACCAACGGAGAGAGAATAACTTATGGCAACATAAAATAAAACATGGGAGCGGTGGAGATGAGGAGGTGTCGGCGTTCTGGCGATTTACTCGGAAGAACGCGAAACTATAATATATTGATGAAAAAGAGTATAATAGGGGACCTTTAATGAGAGTTTTTGAGTTGTAGGCTTCAGATAAATACTGTAACTTATCAAAAGGCAGCCAGGTTTGATTGGACACGATTGCCAGAAAGCATCAAATGTGTAGTCAGCTTTTAGATTCTCCTAAATGTAAGTATCTCTTAACATTTCTTATGGATAATTTATCAACATTTACATCCGCTGCCCTCAGGAGTCTGAGCTGCCAGAGGATAACGCTCCACAAAAACCTCTTCCTCTCATTCGTGCTGAACTCCATCATCACTGTTGTCTGGCTTACAACCGTGGTAAAGAAACAGGGACACACGTACAACGATTCTGTGAGTGATCCCACTTTCTAAATCCTACCAAAATTATGTTAAATCATTGAAAACATGAAGACTGATTTTTATTTTCCCTTCTAGGTATGCTGCAAGCTGCTCATGTTTATCCACCTGTACCTGCTGAGCTGTAACTACTTCTGGATGCTGTGTGAGGGCATCTACCTCCACACCCTGATCGTGGTTGCGGTGTTTGCAGAAAAACAACACCTCGTGTGGTACTACCTGCTAGGCTGGGGTACGTAAAGACACAGAGAGATTTACTCAACCACTCAACTTAAGTACAATGTTGTACTTTGATTCATGATGTGAAATGTAATCAACTCTTAAATCAGACTTTAGTTACACCTGGAGAAATTCACAAGCTGCAGTATACAAAGTCATTAAAACTAGCTGCGCCATCTTTACCAACTTTGATGCTTTTTAATGCATCAATCATTATAAAACATATCATATATATTATTCTGGAATGGACCAATCTGCACAATGACTACTTTCACTTTTGGTACTTTAACTATATTTTGATGCTAATACTTTTCTACTTTTACTTGAGTAACATTTTGAATGCAGGACCTTTACTTGTAACAGAGTACTCTGTGGTACTCCTACTTTGACTTAAGTTACAGATCTGAATACTTCTACTTTGACTTAAGTACAAGATCTTAGTACTCCTCCCACCTCTGCGTAAAGACATATTTATGCACTGTTACTGTCAAATGGCTCCCTGAACATCTGGTGTTGTGTGCTCATTGAAATTCCCAACCCAGAAGCCTTTTAGCGTTTTTTGGAATTAGGTTTTTGATGGTGCTAAATTGTGGATGATTTTTTCCAAACGAAAGAACATGAGGAATATATTACGGGTCTTTAAACATCATAACCCCAAACAAGCTTGTCAATTGTACTTACATCTTGTGTATTGCATCCAGACATCTAGCATAACAAATACAAAACAAAATGCTTAACCAAATGCGTCAAATCAATCCAATAAAGTTCATAAAAAAGAAACAGTTGTTGAAACTCACGTTGGGTTTCTTTTCCTGCAGTGTTTGGAAACAAGGAGCTTACAGGCCTGAGGGGCGGAGCTTTATAGGCTTTAGTGAGGGGAGTGGTCTGTACTTGATTGACAGCCCAGGTGGTGATGCAGGTCAGGAGGATTGCCATAAATGTTCTCGTTGCATTCTGCAGGTTTTCCACTCGTGCCGACGGTGATACATTCGATAGCGCGCCACTCCTTCTACAACGACAAGTGAGTCTTTTAAATTATGATGACCATTTCGAAATAAATCATAAAGTTGTGTGTTTTATGATAATGTGATGTATGCTTTTGCAGATGTTGGGTCAGCTCAGATACCTCCTTGCTGTACATTATCCATGGCCCCATCTGTGCAGCATTGGTGGTAAGAAATCCTGATTTACTGACCCACTAAAGACTTACTTCTGCCAAGACTGTTACACAGGCATTTTGGTTGTAACAACTTTTGGTTTCCAGGTGAATCTTTTCTTCCTGCTGAACATCGTTCGGGTTCTTATCACAAAGCTGAGAGTGACGCATCAGGCCGAGTCCAGCCTCTACATGCGGGCGGTGAGAGCAACGCTCATCCTCATCCCCCTCCTCGGCATCCAGTTCGTGCTGCTCCCCTACAAGCCCCAAGATCACTGGGTCTCTGAGATCTACCTGTACATCATGGAGATCCTCATGCACTACCAGGTAATTGTGCCAATAAAAATCACTAGTGCATTATATAACAATCCATGCTCTTGTTGCATAACTGTCCAACGGCAATATCCTCAATAATACTGTTGTTAAAAGGGACCTTTCTAGAATAAGAGCATGAATATGTGGCTTAAGGGATCTTATGTATTTTTGCAGGGTCTCTTGGTTTCTACAATTTTCTGCTTCTTCAACGGAGAGGTGAGTATTGAGCTTGATTCAGCATTACATTTGTCCGATGCTGTGTAACATTTGTTGTGTTTATATCACATACACAAGCATGAAATGGAATATAAAAGACGAGATGACCTCCGTGACCTTAAAGGTCACCTATTATGCTATATTTGAACAATATATTATAGGGCCATATCTTTACAAAACATGTATTTGAAGTGTTTTGCTCCAAATACCAAACAGATCACCCATTGTAGCATGCGTCATACCCCTCTATTTCAGCCCTGTTACTAAAGTGCTGGTTCTGTGTCTGGCCCTTTAAATGTAACCGAGCTGCTGCTGGCCACGCCCCTTTGGAGCATGCAAGCATTGAGCTCTGTGAAGAGAAGGCTGTCTACTCAGCAGAAACTGAGCTAAACGCTGCCGTGATTAAAAGCCATATCATGTTCCAAACCACATCAAGGATTATTTCTGAAACAGTATGGAGCTCAAATGCTTTCTCTCTCGCGGGTTTACCACAACCTTTTATATCCGGCTTCTTTACACATATTCTCTCCAGTACAGGTTAGCTCTGAGTGTTAGCGATGCTTGCTAATGTAAACACAGACCATATTACTTCCAAAACACGTTGCAGATTGTTTCTGATACAGCGACGTTTCTGATAGCAGACGATAAGGTGGTTGGGCGGAACGTTGCCAGGAGTTCAACGTAAAGCCAGCCCACATCAGCTCCGTTGTACCCCCGTTTTTAGAGATGTGGGTAAGGAGGAAAAGAGAGAGGGCTGTATTTTCGGACACTTTGTGAGTCCTTACATACCGGGGACACATATTTATTTAAAAAGACATCAAAAAGTGCTTTTTGCATAATAGGTGACCTTTAATACTGGCTACATGCCTAGATGGACGCTTCAATGATGGATATGAATGCACCAAAAATGCATTATAGATGGTCTTTGCTTAATGTTTTCCTAAAGATAAAATTGAATGTGAATAGTGCAATCTTTGACCGCCTTCTTTTGCGCCTCTTCCTGCAGGTTCAGAGCGTTCTGCGGAGGAATTGGAACCAGCAGCGGATGCAGTTTTCCGGCACGTTTGCCAACGCCGACTTCTTCCGCTCGGCCTCCTACGTGGCGTCGTCGCTCACAGAGGTCCACCGCTGCTACAGCATCGAGAGCCACACCGAGCACATGAACGGCAAGAGCTACTCAGACATCTTCAGATCGGACAGCCCTTTCGTGTGAAGGAGGCACGTGAGACACCGTTTCTTTGACCTCTACCACGATGTTACCAAGATTGACGTCTTCTTGGAGTGTTACTACTTTTCATGGGAGATGAATACAAACTTTGTGGTTGTTTTTAAATCTCTCAGCCAAAAAAACTAAAACAAAATTACCCTTTTTCACAAATATTACCAAAACAGAAGGACACCCTACAAATATTCAAAGGACCCATTGCCGGACAAAAGGAAGACCCCCTGAATCTAACGGTGTCACTGTAAAGCATTAACTTAAGGATTTAATGCTTTTTTCCATCGTGTGGATTAACTTGAAGATACCATTTTAAAATGGGTTGTTGGTGCTGTGGAAAGGTGATGCACGAAAACCCTGTTTTCACAACTCATCTCTTGATAGCAAGAGCCAGAGTTAGCAGGAGCTAGCATAATGGCGCACTTGAAATAGCAAAAAATAAGTTGGAAAGTAAAACTTAATACCAATCAGTCAAGAAAAGTAAAATAAGTAGCATGCTTTTTGTTGTTAAGACTATACAGAACTACACCAAAAAGTACAAACGCAAAAATAGAGCAAATAATTAGCTTGCTAGCTAAATGTCATTCCCGCTTTTTAACTACTTTTAATTAAATGCATGCAACTCAGAGTTTTTCTATTTATGTATAAGGTCTTAGAAGATAAGTCAGGCTCACTGTTCCTGCCTAATATCTGATATTCCAAAATGCTGGGGAGACTAAGATTCACAGAAGAAAATGTCTTGTGTTCTGTATGAATATGACATATGGAGGCACACAATATGAAGCCTTTAGTGAACTGTTTATACTTAGTCAGCTAAGAACACATCATTGTACAATACTTATGTTACGTTTGTCCACAGACTGCAACTGGTTAATCACTGTAGTAGTATAAACCTTTTAGAGGAATACAAAAAAAAACAATTCAGCAGGAACTGACATGTTGATTGACTGATAAGATAAAGTTAGTCACCTTCAGTAAATTACAATGTTACTTTCCTGTCGAGTGAAGAGCTGCTGGTTTCAGCCTTTCAAAACAGGAAATACCATTTTTCACTTCCTTGACGAGGTTTGGATGAGAAGATCAAAACCACTTTGACTGATGTCTGTTCAGTAAGAATGTGCTTAGCTTAGCTTAGCATAAAGACCGGAAACTAAACCTTTAAATCTGAAGCACTGAATATTTTATAATGCTAAAAAACGAGTTACTATAATGTACTATAATGATTTAGAACAATTTCAAAGCTTTGAGGGGTCCGAAAGACTGGAAAAGCGCTGTATAAATGACGTCCATTTCACATTTGCCATTGAGTATGCTATGTTAGCTTAGCATAGCATAAAGAAAACGCAATGTCTTCAAAAAAGCACACGTAAAAAGAATATAGCTTGGGTTTTCTACACACAGAATCTCAATAGTAATAGGGCTTTGTATTAACATAGGCAACTTTGAAAGGAGAAGGACATATATTATCTAAAATATTCTAAATAAATCGTTTGAATCACAGAAGTGTGTTTTCCCATGCACACAATCATTCTACTCATTTTCATGTTGTAACATAGTTCTGTCAATGAATGCTTGTTAATACTGGAGAAATAATGCTGTAAATAAAAACAAGCTGTTTTAAACTGAGATTCAGAATCAAAGAGTCACTGCCTTTGTTTTTCCTCCCTTAATGTCTTCATAGATAAATGAAATAAAAGATCTAACTGTTTTCTTTCCCACATCATTTAATTGAGGGATTTCCTTGTGACCTTAGAAAACGTTACCCACTAAAATGAATATTGTTTCCAGACAAAGCAGGGCGTGCTGCTGTCTGTTCCTCCTCCAGAATCCTTTATGTGACCGTGCAATTAGGAAGTCCCAGAGGAAAAGGGCTATATCTATTCTTTCACTGCACCGTTTATCAAATGCAAAAGAGACGCTGCAAAAGCACTTGGCGTGCCACTTTCATTGTGTCTGTCTGCGGAGCCACGATGATCAAAAGCATGTGTGTGAGGGTTTGTCATTGAAGGGGATATTTAAAAGCTATATTGCATGCTTTTCATGATCTCAGTCCCAAAGGATCCCGTGTGCAGAACACTAAGCATGTGTCATTTTTACAATACAACTTTGAACATGCATCCTGTAACACCATATATGAAAGATGGTGACCTGTGTGGTTTCTAAAGGCACACTCTTCCTTTAGAACGATAGAAATCCACATGTAACAGATCTCAAGATATTTCTGTTTACCTATCACAACACCAGTCTCACCCCCCTTTTTATTTACCTCAGTGGAAATCAGAGCAGTGGATGTATTGCAGGCTTCCTGTTTCTAAGAATAAATTGTCATTGAACTGTTGGTCTGTCGGCTCTTGTGTGCTGGTAGCAAACACTTCCTGTGTCATGACTAACTTGTTTACTGCATGCTTCCACTGAATCCTAAAGCCTTTAGCCGATGTTTTGGATGTATTTCCATCATGCTAAATTCTAGGTATTTCTCAGGGACATTTCCACAGGAAAGGACTGAATGGAGCCACATGAACATGTAGACAAACCCACGCCAAAGCTGCACAAGAATTTGTAGAAAACTACCGCGTAAATCAATTAGCTTTAATTTGGCTGACGCACTTTTTTTTGGAGTAATTTTCCCTTGAGTATCTAACAAAAAGTGACTCAATATTACATGTACCATTCCTGAGGAGCTCAGTCTGTCCCTAAAGCAGAAATATACACAAGGATTTAGTTTTTGTGTGACAGTGTTAAACATTTCAATTTCACACTTTCTGCTGCAATTTTTAATCAGGTTGCAGAACAGAAGGTACAAATCAGTGTGTATGTATAGGGACTTCATTAAAGACTATATTCAAAAATTCATTTCACCTTTCCAGCAACAGCAAAAGTGGTATTCTAGGAATGCAAAGAGCCAAATAACAACCAGCAAACCCTTCAGAAACAGATCATACGTGAGAGAAGGTCAATACATCATGACATGGTTTGATTAAATGGAGATTTGTGGGAAGTGCTGCACATCGCTTACAAAAACATAAGAACATTAGCATTAAAGCTTCATTAGTTAATCATAAAGTTAGCTGAGGAAACACAGATCCTTTTCGAAGGAAGAATGACTACACTTTCCAGTAAATCCCTTTAATTAAAACATTTTCAGAAAACAATGCTCTGCCACACACATACTCATAGAGTGATGAGACCACTTGAGCATGGGGATGTCTCACTCTGGAGAACAATGGAAGGAGTTCTTGGCCGTGGTGGAGGGTGTGGAGTGCGTACAGTACAGGGGTTAGGGTGAGCAATGTGGCCCGGCTGTGTGATGTGACCCGGGTCTGGGTGGGACCGCAGGAAGTCTGCCGCTCGCTGCACGGCCCCCTTCAGAGCGCCGCGGCGGGGTCAGGACTGATGTCAACACTTGGACGTCTGGTAGCTTCACTGCTGTGGTGTTTCTGGACGGGCGTCATGATCAGAAGAATTCATCGGGTGGATGGTTCAATTCCACAGACCTGGGGTTTAGAGTTCTTTCATTTTCTTTCTGGCAGCTGTGGGCCAGATGTCACCACCTTTCAACCCAGATGCATTCATATTGAAAGAAACAGAAAGAAGCCTCAGTTTGATATCATCAGAGATTTTAAAGGGTCTTATATTTTAGCATCATTTCGATTGTTTGGGCTGCATAACCCTTCCAGATCTCACTTGTTTGCAACATTATTATTGACGAACCAATGAGAAATAGTTTAAATAAATCATTAACATTTAGAACTGATTTGATCTTTTAATGTGTCTCATATTACAGGATCATTTCTGGTCTGCACTGTCTCAGCAATTGACTTTTTTGCAACTTTTATCGTAGTGCCGGTGGAAAAAAAGTCGGCAAACACATATCAATTTAAGTTTTAATGAAGTTACATCTTTTAAAATGTATTCCTTTGTTTGATGTCGGTCTATTAGGTATAATACATAGACTTATTATCCACAAGGCCAGGTGTGAAAGTGACCAGATAGCCATAGGGAACTGTAAGTATTCTCCTTTCATTTCTTTTTCCAGGACATCTAAGGCTTCCCGCCCTTCCACCCGTCAGACATTTGGAAACCCTTCTCAAACAATAAACTTATAAGAGTGTTAAAGAACCCAGTTCCTACCGCGCAGGGTGGGGGTGGGGGGGGGCTCTGCTCTCGTCTTCAGCAGCCTGATGCCAACAGGAACTCCCTCGCTCCTCTCCCAGTTTCCTGCCATTGTTCTCCCCCCCCCCCCCCCCGACCCCCTGCCACCAGGCACATGCTCCTCCCAGGATCTGGGAAAGGTGGGATGTTAAAGCGGCCCACTTCCCTTATGTGTGTGTAAGAATGTGTGTAGAGAGGGAGCACCCATGTGAATCGCAAATTAGTGTGTGGGAATCTGATTTAATTTAACTTTTGGATATGGACATTAGTAGAAAAAATACAAATCATTTGACATGCAAGTGGCTATGCATTCTTGAGAATTTGACAACACACTCCCACAATGCACTGCTTACTTTAATAACAGGTGAACAATGTTAATACTTTCCCATAATTCCATGCTTTCAGCCCTTGCAGGCCTAGTGGGATCCTTTCTCATGATTCTTTAAGTGTTTGGAGGGGCGTCAGTGAGGTGGGGTTGGAGGGGGCACAGGAAGGAAAGGAGTAGCTGGGAAATCTCATGGAGGCTCCTCGGCGAACAAGAGACACCCCAGCCAGGATCTGGGCGTCGCTGCCAAATCGTATCGGGGTCGTAGACTCCAACGGTCAACGTTTGTGTGAAGCAGAATCACATCACGTTGACTCAGATTAACGCCGAACTAGAATCAAACTCCATCAGGCTTTCAGGCGTTGAGATGTTAGAAAGTGAGGGGAGATAGAGGAGTGAGGGGTTCTGGTCTTATCTAACTGGTCACGTCCCTAGAAAATGTGTGCATTCTTCGTCTTGTGACCAATCATTTGCAAAACCAGTGACCACTTCGCTGCCAAACTAAGATGGCTGCAGCCTCTAATGTATATTGTTTGATGCAAAAAAGCAACATAAATCCCACGGTGACATTATTAATAGGCGAATACAAATTAAGGATGACAAAATCATTAAAGATAAAGATTTTGTGTGTTGGCAGTCGGACCATAAAAGTGACACGAATGCATGAATTACCCTTAAATTATGAATAGTATAAAAATAACAGCAGTATGGTTCATCTTAGCCGTGACATTCTGCAGTCACCTGAGACATATTGAAATCATTTAAATGGACTTCCAGTGAAAAGCGTGGTTAAGGTCTGAAGTGTGTAAATCTGTTCATAATGTGCTGAGGGGTTTATTGAAAACACTGTTCAGATTCCTTCAACCTGCTCCACTTCAATCTTTCCTAATGTTTCCTAAATGAAAATAGCGGGCCCTGGCTAAAAATGAGCGGCTCACAGATGTGGAGCGAGGCTGCAGGAAACGGTGAGAGTGTCACGTCTTTCAGCGAGCGCAGAGAGGAGAGGTCGACCCAGGAACATGTGCTGCCTGAACTTTGACTTTCATTCTTCCTGTAAGAACGCCTTCTCTCTCTTTGGCTCTTTTTCCCCCCTTCTCATTTCACCACACACCCATCTGCATTCAGCCAAGACACCTTTTTAAGCGCCTAGTGTGTTTATTTGTTTTAAATGAGGGTGGATGCAGTTTGAATGTTATCAAAATGTCATGGGTTAGGGTCATAACTACAATTTGTTTGAATGTTTCATGAGACAAATGTACTAGTTTCCTTCTTGACGGTTGTTATTTCTCTCCTGGGATGGCCGATCACTGTAAAGAAAAGCTTTGTCGCCCTCTTGTGGTCAAAAGGTTATATTTCTGTCATTTCTGAGTTCATTTAAAGCGAAATGTTGTTCTTCTTTACGGGGAAACAAATGTTTATTCAACTTTTCTGGCTTTGGTTTTGCTGGGAATGTCTTCCAGTCATTCCAAATACATACATTTATTCCACATCCATAGTCAACAACAAACAAATCCTTTGTAATTTACAGCCATTTGTTGCATTTACAGTTGAAATGTTATAATGAAGTATTAAGGTTTTCTGTTTAAAGTGTAATAGGTTCCTGCACAGAACTTAATAAATTAGGTTCAAACATGTTGTTCATTGTTTATACTATTAAAATTAATAACTACAGTCACTTCTTTGTTAACTCTTTCCCTTTTCAGACCTTCGGTGTGCTCTTACTGGAAAAAAGCCAAATTAATAAGGTTTGAACGCTTTTATTTTTGCTATAATCACTTATGCATTCTGCTTTAAAGACAACATGTCTTTAATATTGTTGGCTGTTTTTTCCAGTTTATGCACAATTCAATAACATCTTGTTTTGTTTCATGTTAGCACCTTTAGACTTCACTTTTCCTCCCACATGCATTTCCCTGTAGTACTGGTGCTCTATAGTACATGTATTGACAAGGTGAATAAATTACGTCAGCTTCCTGTCGGTCATAGAGTGAGTACACTGACCTTTAATGGCTTTTGGGAAACGCAGCCATGTGTACAAGAAGCTACCCTTCATCGACGTGTTCGCTCACAGAAAGACAAGTCCTTATTCTTTCATTTTCTGGTGATGTTACTCCTCTAGAAAAAGCCTATTTCTGTCCATCTTGTGTTGTTCTATGAGAAACACACAGGGCCGATGTCCAGGCCGAACTCCTGATCAGGCTTTCCTATGTCCATGGGGGCCACGTCCACGACGGGCAGGCGGGCAGCAGTTAGAGTCCTGAACTCGATCACTGTCTTCCCCCACTGCCCGTTTGATTTCTGAGGGAAAAGAAAGACAGGTGATATCAGTGGAAGGCTTCTTGCAATCAGAATACATTGAATCTAGTAAATTCTACGTTATTACAAGGCTTAGTTAAATACATTCTGATTGGTCGATTTGGATATTCAGCAGTCTTCTGTTTTTCAATAGACCATGTGCAGGTATATCAATCTGCAGTAAAAAAGTCTGTTTAATTCAACGTTAGCTGTTGCAAAAAGCTAGCTTTCTCCATTTGGGAAACACCACGGCGTGCTTTGTGAATATTCATTTTTATATCTGTGGGGAGCTTCAAACTTTGGATTCATGATGGCTGAACTGTTCCAAGAAGTGAAAAGAAAAGAGAACAAGAAAGCCTGAGAAGGAAAGGGGTTCAAAGAAGACAGGAAGTAAACACTAAAGGGAACAAGGTATGGGCTCTGGCAGTGTGGTAAAGACAGACTTGGACAGATCAATCCGTGCTGCCATCATTTCAGGCTTTCGCCGCATTTCCAATCGTGTCCCGAGTAATGGCCGCTGGATGTCTTACCGAGCAGCCGTCCTCGGTGACGGTGTATCGGAGGCGGATGTTTCCCTGCGCCCTCAGCTCCTGGCCGTTGGAGCCTCGGAGGACCAGAGCTTTCTTCAGGTTGGTGGTCTCCTCGTCTTTGTACGCCACGCTGTTCCTGCAGTGGTAGGTGATGCTCTGGTGAGACTCTTTGGACAAAAGCTGCAGCATCTTCAGCTGAACGGCCATGGCGTTGGGCTTCTCCTCGTTATTTCCGTAGCGGAACTGAAATCAGATGTACATTTGATGATTACAACCAGGGCAACTTAAGGTTTGTATAGTTGATAAGGTTTGGTATGAAACCAACAAACCACATCTCTTAATGTCTTACTCTGGTTCCACTGATGTCAGCTCCAAACCAGACGGGTTTGTTGGTGCTGGGACTGGATTTGGTCCACCAGGCTTTGCGGGGAATCTCAGCAGGATTTGCAGAGATGCAGGTTTCCCCAGTTTCCATATTACAGAAGACCTTGATGGCATCCTTTGTGCTTCCTTGATTTGGATCAATCCAGTACTCACCTGTAGGACACACGAGGTCACAGATATAGGTTTTAGTACATATATGGCATCAATAAAAGAAATAGAAATAGGCAGGAAAAGATTGGAGAGTAAATCGATTTCATGCATGCGTTTATATTGAACACATAGTGAAGCATAGGAACACATACATGCTTTAGTACATGCTTTACTCAAAAAGATAAATATACTATTATTTATATTTTTTGTTCAAATTTGTTGTCCTTAATCCTGATTGATTCTCTATTTAGGAAACAAAACTCACCCTGGGTGTCCATTTTGAAGCCCAGTGAATATTACGGGCGTAATGTAATGTTTTGTATAACACAACTACAGGTCAACACTGAAAATAAGATGTAAGCAGTAAACGGGACCCTCACCGCTGGGCTTCTGGGGGTAGCACTGCTTGATGTCCTGGCAGGTTTTGGCAGGGTTCTCCTCGCTGCCGTCAGGACTACGGAGGTTTTGCAGATGTCCGCTGAGGGTCTTCAGAGAGGCCTGGACCCCGGTGTCTGCGCGCAGGAGGGCTGACTTCTTATTGGGGAGGGCTTCGTCTCTATTCATCTCTGGGAGGAGAGGGGCAAAGGCAGCCACGTCGTCCTCCACGAATTCCAGAGCTTCTGGAACACCACCCCTCCCGTCGTAGTCGTAGTGAGCAGCGAAGAAGTCTTCCATAACTGAGGTGGGGGGCCCTGGTGGTCCTGGGAGGCCAGAAGGTCCACTATCACCAGGAGGACCCTGACAGAGAAATGATAAATATGAAGTTAAGATATTAAGTCAATTGCACTATACTGTCCGCTGTCTTTACTGTTGTAACCTATTGCTGTTTAATCAGATTTGCTTTTATTAGGATCTTACATGTTGCAAGTTTTTTTCCCACAATATTCTAACAAAACAAAGCCTTTTATATTCTTTATTGTTTTGGGCCATATCTTCTCTATCTATCCAGTTAATAAAATTGAAGTAATCTGAAAATGTTAAATGTCAAAACACTCCAATAAATATTCATCTTTGCCTAATATCATAACGTTATACTCACTGTACCTCTCTAAAGATAATACCAATAGGCTGATATACGGAATATGAAAATGTGTCACCTGGGCCCCGAGTTCTCCACTGGAGCCTCTGCTTCCAGGAGACCCCATTGGTCCAGGCTGTCCGATGTTTCCTTCTTTTCCTGGAGGCCCTGACACTCCTGGAGGCCCCTAGAGAGAGAATTGAACACTTTAAAATAAGACCTGCACTTGCTCTTGATTGCGAATGGAACTGCATGGTGCCATTAAACACCCACCCTGGGCCCCGCGGGTCCAACAACACCCGTGGATCCAGGCTCCCCTGTAGCGCCCTGAAACAAAAAAGTGAAATGTAATCAACTGAAATCTTTAGTTTGAACTGAAGAGATTCAAAGCTCATCTGGAAACATGTTTGAAGTATCCTGACTGTAACTTTGGATCATTATAGACCAATAGCTCTAGCCAGTGTGTTATCCAAAGTCCTGGAAATCATTTTGTTGGATAGATGATGTTCTCATTTATGTACCTCAGATAACCAGTTTGGCTTCAAGGCTAAGCATGGTACTGAGCTATGCATCTATGCTCTGAAGGAAATGGTAGAAACATATAGAAGACAGAATTCCACTGTTCTGATTGGTTTCATTGATGCCTCTAAGGCTTTTAGAGTTAACCATCATAAACTGGTTTTAAAATTGAGACAAAGGGGTGTGGCCAACAGTATAATTAGGATCCTGGCTTATTGGTATGCCAACCAGAGCATGTGGATCAAACGGGGGAATGCAGTCTCGGCGCCATTTGGTGTTGGTAATGGAGTTGGCCAGGGGGCTCCTCTCACCATGCCTTTTTAATATCTATATGAATGATCTATCAGATGATTTACGTGTCTGTAAAACAGGATGTGTGATTGGTAATGTGATTGTTAACCATCTTAAGTATGCCGACGATTTGGCTATTGTTTCTCCTAGCAGTGCTGGACTTCAACAGTTGCTAAATATATGTTCTGATTATGGTGTCAAATGTGATGTTGAATACAATGCTAAGAAGAGCGCTGTAATGATCTGCAGAGCAAAAGGGGAGAAGAACCTTGGTTTTCCATGATTCTATCTGTCAGGGCAGGTGCCGTCTGTTTGCTGTAACACTAAGTATCTGGGACACATCATCACAGGTGAAATGGCTGATGATGATGTGATGATGATGACATGTATGACAGCGGCGTGTCTTATACAAGCTAACATGTTGGCTAGAACATTGGTGTTCAGATAAGGTTAAGGTGAACCTCTTTAGAGCTTATTGTACTCCTCTCTATACTGCCCCCTTGTGGCTCAAGTTTAAGAAGGCGAGCCTCCAGAAGAACATGATTTGAGGTTGCCTTCATGATAAACATGTTGCTTACAGTTGTTCCTGGCAAACCATCGAGCCCGGTGAAGCCTCTGTGTCCTTTCTGTCCCCTCTCTCCATTAAGTCCGACAACTCCTTTCTCCCCCTGTGGTCCTTGAGGGCCCTTAACCCAGACACATGATCCCAATTGTCAATAGAAGGTTTAACACAGGGTTTAAATAGTTCAATTGATGTTTTCTTGGTAGATTCTCATTTCTTGCTTACCACTTTTCCCCGTATTCCAGCTGCTCCTTGGGATCCAGGGGGTCCTCTGCCACCCTGAACTCAAAACAAACAAACCAACATGACAGAGCCCACTTTGCAAATGTGATCGGAACACCAGAGCTTTTTATATGTATTTTACACACGTAGCATTGGGGTTGTCACACTATCAGAGTTTCACTACACCATATTTGTAAGATAAGGATATGTATAGCAAAAACTAATGAATCAGTCAAATGTTTAACTTTCTGTACTTTGTTCCTTTTTTTGGTGTAGGGACATGAAGAGAGAGTCTCCAACTGTTCTAAAACATTTATTAACGCTGGATTATTTACACAATATTATCATACAGTATGCGTTTTATTAACATGTTTTAAAATATTGTGGTTGTACGTGTATATCGCAACACCCCTACTTAGAATCTAATATGCCACATATTCGATTCTAAGTAGTTCACTTGTGTTTTTGAAACTCACGTTGTCGCCTCTTTGTCCAGGACTGCCCGTCATTCCCACAGGACCCTCGGTTCCTGGAGACCCACCAACTCCTGCCAGACCCTCTTGACCAGGATTACCCCGATCTCCCTGAAAACACACACACACACACACACACACACACACACACACACACACACACACACACAAGTGGTTTGTACACACAGCTGTATGGTACCATACGCTCCTCCAGTCCAACAACACAGACACTGAATGTCATCTTACCCTCTCCCCTAAAAGGCCGTCCTTCCCTGGAGACCCCTCTGCTCCAGAGATACCCTGAAGAACACAGATAATGACATGATAAACTCTCTGGAACATTTCAAGAGAAGAAGTGTGATATAAAAGCTAAATTGTCAGCAAAAAACCTAATATATTGGGGCATTACAAAACAGGTGGTTTCACTGAATCAATCCAGCCATTGAAACATGTCTTAGTTTAGCTATTATCAAAATATTCCGTTTTTGTTCACTATTATTTGCTGGTTTTGGCTGCTGCCACATTAAGAGCATATATCCTGTAAAATATATTTTAGACATTTGCTTACGTTATTAACAATCTGTATGTATTACAGTTATTGAGATTCTTTGGCTTGGATTTTTGGAGAAATATAAATACCAAATAATCAAAAGGTGCTAAAATTGAGAAACTTTAAAAAGAGGAGAGATGGATTGACCAACCTCGGGGCCAGCGTCTCCTCGCGCCCCGTTGGCTCCTGGCAAACCGACTCCACCTGCGGGCCCCTTGCCGCCCTGAACTCCAGTAGCTCCAGCTTTTCCAGGTGGACCCTGAGCAGAAAATAATAACGAATCAAAAACACCAAGAGCACCAGACTCTGTACAGTATTTCATTTATCTAGATCTCCTTTTCCTTGCATTTGAACTCACACATTGTATCACTGCATTATCTTGCATATTACAATAAAGCCATCGAATCTCAAATTGGAGCATTTCATCGACAAATTTCAAAGCCAGACATACTTTATTTGTGTAAAACTCCGTCAGAAGCAACACTTACAGCAGGACCGGGGAGTCCCAGCATGCCTGCCTCTCCTCTCAGTCCGGGCTGACCCACAATGCCTCGCTGTCCTGAGGCCCCAGCAGGTCCTGGAGGCCCATCCAGCCCCTGAGAGATATTCATAAGAACAGACAAGCAGTTGAAACATCTCAGGATTTATTTCTGTATAGCGCAGCCTGAACTATGAGCTGAAAGATCCTCTCACCCCAGGGCCGTCCTCTCCGGAGTCTGCCTTCTCTCCTGCGCTGCCGGGGGCCCCTGTAGTCCCCCTCTCCCCTTGACGTCCTTGAGCACCGTTATCCCCGATGATCCCAGAAGGACCCTGCTTTCCTGTAGCACCTATAGGCCCGTCTGCCCCGACAGCACCCTGAAACACACGTGTTCTTTGCTCAATGCACATTTTGATTTAAAGGCCCTTTGCTTTTAGTTTGAATGTATTCATTCTTTCTACATCTGTAATTTATAATACTGGCAGCATGATTTAACACAAATATTGATTTGAAGTGGTAATTGTTTATGTCATTTTAACTTATTAACTCACAGCAGAGCCAGCTGTTCCAATTCCTCCGGGTAGTCCAGGAAAACCGGGAGAGCCCTGCGGGAAGAAAACACTTGAAATAAGATCTACTTCAATGATCATAACAGAATGTTGGCACATCGAAACATTCTCTGAGACAAAGACAGCATGAAGGTGTTGTTCCACTGAAGGCTATGAATTGATGAAAACAAGGAGAGGCTCACTTACAGTTTGACCTTGCGTTCCTCGGCCACCTTTCAGTCCAGTCACACCAGCAGGTCCCTGAAACACGAGTAGCAGTGTGAAGGGAGTGGTTCAATCTTTATTTTATTTTGAATTAGGTAAATGTGTGTACCTGTCCTCCAGATTTCCCAGCCATCCCCTGTGGTCCAAGTGAGCCTCCCTCTCCCTTCAAACCAGGCTCTCCTGTCTCACCTTTGACCCCTTGCTGACCATCAACGCCCTGGGACAGAAACAGGAAATGTATCTTTATGGGTTTCTTTTTTTTATCGGTATATTTTGGACGACACTGCCCTCTTTTAGCGGCCACTTACGGGAGTACCGGGGAAGCCAACAGCACCAGTTGGACCAAGATCACCAGTAGAACCCTGTTAGTATAACAACACACACATATTGTCAAGAAGAAGAAAAAACACACACCTATCAAGAAATGTTTTATTGATTTAATAAAGAAGTGTTCCACTGACAGGGATTCCTCTGGTGCCTCTGCGCCCTCCGGGTCCTGGGGGGCCGGTTTCACCCTGAAATAAAAGAAATATACATTTAGTGAAATAGAAAAAACAAAGTTATTAAAACCTGAGGATATTTTTCCTACATTTACTTTCCTTTAATGTATTTTTTACAGATTGGAGCTTTTAAGGAGATAGCTTTAAGTTCATATTCAGGCCACACACATGTACCTGAGTAGATTAGCCTGTCTTTAAATGGGCATTTGAATTATAGAACTGATGCATGGATGCTCACAGAACTGGAATTGAATTGAAATACTAGTTTGACTTTTTACCCTCATACTGATTTGATTCCTAATCCAAACTACAAACTATGAGTTATAAAGGGGAAAATACAAAATATGAACAATATTTTGGAATTACTTTTGGGATTTTGTAGTTTATTTTTAACCTGATGAAATTTATGAGTTTAAATAATGCGAACATTTAGGATTCGGAGCTCACCTTCTCTCCGTTGGCTCCGCCGGAACCAGGAGGTCCAACAGGACCAGGAAGCCCCTTTTGATCAAATGAAAACATACATTTACCATGGCACATTACCCAAACTATAACTCAACTGATGATGGTGCATGGTCTGATGTTCTTAGTTTCATCAGGTTCAATATTTGGCCACAAAGTACTGGCTTCTTATGGTTTTCATCCTGAGATCATGCGGAGACGACTCACCCGTCCACCGTCAGCTCCGGCTTTACCTTCCAGTCCTGCCTCTCCATTAGAGCCCTGCAAGGAGAGCCTCATCAGTGCCTCAGATTCAACATGCTTTTAGGAGACGCTTCCTCTCCTTAGTCTCACATTTCCCAAACAACATTTGACAACCCCACCAAGAACTTGCTCAGACTCAGAGAAATGGTGACATTAGAAGCAGATATTTGTACTCCACTTCAGTAGTTTACTTACTGCATCTCCCTTCGGGCCTGAAGGTCCGTTTAAGCCTCTCTCTCCGGGCATGCCCTGAAGTCCTGGTCCTCCTGCCTCTCCAACAGCACCCTTTGAACCAATGCTACCCTAAAATGTGACACTTATTATAAACACCATTCGCAAACACAGAACATATAGATGTAGAGTTTCAGTCCGTGGTTTTCACCTTTGGCCCATCTGATCCCAGTCCACCTGGACCTCCTTTGGGTCCGTTCAGCCCGTTGGGCCCGACTTCACCTCTCTCTCCTGGAGGGCCTCTTTCTCCCTGCATGGGCAAACAGGGGATTACAGTATGCAACACTTGTTTGACTCAACCTGTAATCAGTGAGAGCAGAAATGGACTTACCCTTGCACCTGTAGGTCCACTAGCACCAACCTCTCCAGCCATACCCTGGAAAAAACACGAAATGTTTAGAGTGATACGGAAAGGAGAACTACATATATGTTAACAGAGGACACATCAATGTTGATCAGATAATTTTAGGGGTCAATTAAAAAGATTGGAAAAGTTAGCACTAAAAAGCTGTTTAGTTTTGTCATACCTCAGCGCCTGGTTTCCCAGACTCTCCAGGTGATCCTGGCCCTCCAGGCAAACCCTAAAAAACACCCAACCAAATCATTATGTAATGCATCATAAAAAACTGTTACAAACTCAAATACATTTATTTGTTGGGAATGCAGTGTACCTGGAAACCGTGCAGTCCCTGTGAGCCATGCTCTCCTCTCATTCCTGCGACACCCTGGAGAAAAGCAAGTATGAAGTCAAATAAGTAAAACATCATGTTATCAAATCACTGATGACTGATGTTAGACGCTTACAGCAGGGCCAGCTGGACCCGCAGCGCCTTCCTCTCCGTCTTTTCCATTCACCCCCTAGAAGAAAGATGATCATTAGTATATTTGTTCTGATTTCATATAAATGGTATTATATGAAGTGGAGATAACTTGCCCTTTGACCTGGAGCCCCGGCGCTGCCAGCCTCGCCAATCTTTCCAGCATCACCCTAAAATCAGGAATAACAGAAATCAGAAACCGTCTCATCAACATATCGGATTACATACAGTCTATTAAAGTGGAGCATAAACCAATACTGACAGCAAAGCCTTTGGGTCCGGGCAGGCCCATTGATCCAGAAGTACCTCGGTTTCCAACAGAACCAGTTGGGCCCGGTTTACCATCATCTCCTGCTAAGCCCTGGGGAAAACAGAAGACATGTTAGTACTTGGCATAGTTTTGGTCATTGGTTCGGTTTGTAGTGAATCTTTAATATGTGATTCAAATAAAAACACTTGCGTACCATTGGTCCTTGTTTTCCCTCTGGACCCTGGGCGCCAATAAGTCCTGTCAGACCCTGTGAAATCAGA
The DNA here is from genome assembly GCA_031216635.1 of Dissostichus eleginoides. Taxonomy (NCBI): domain Eukaryota; kingdom Metazoa; phylum Chordata; class Actinopteri; order Perciformes; family Nototheniidae; genus Dissostichus; species Dissostichus eleginoides. The sequence continues at coordinate 1,046,318 of CM062287.1, read as the reverse complement.
CACACAGTTACAGATGAACCTAAAAAAACTGCATTTTATTCTCAGGAATACATTTTCTATAAATGCACAGTAATATCTAGACAGAGAACAGGATTCCTGGGATTCATTATTACATTTTATGTACATTTATTTTGCGGTTTAAGATCTGTTTTCTCCATTTTCGAAATATACATTTTAGGGGACAAAAACGTAAGAAAAAAAACCATTTGAGACCGACACACCTAGCAGTCGCTTCCTCTTCACTGTAGCAAGGTGAAAAGTAAAACTGCTCAAGGCCAGCAAACACAAGATTTTCCTCAGTGGAGAAAGTGCTCCACTGCTTGTCTGGACAAATACAATAACTCAATATTTCTGCTTTACCCGAGCTCCTGTTAAACCTGGCTCTCCATTACGTCCGACATCTCCATCTAAACCTTTGGCTCCGAGCGACCCTGGCAGTCCTCTCTCGCCCGTTGCTCCCTGTTTGGTTCAAATTCACGGTTATTAAATAGTAGAAGTAAATCCGGCCATTATTTGCATTTTGATCTAAAATAAAACTCACCTTTTGGCCAGATAAACCATCTGACCCTGGGAAACCTCGACTTCCTGGAGTTCCCTAGAACAAATTGTTTCAAGATTGAACCTTCAAATATATTTCACACCTTGAGATCATGAAACTTGATCTTAAAAAAAGGATCTCTAAATAAAGTAAAGGTTAACTCACTGCTTCTCCTGTGGGTCCGATAGGCCCGAGGTCTCCAGCATCACCTCGGGATCCACGCTTTCCTTCATCTCCCATCGGGCCGATTGGACCTGGAATACCATGGTAACCCTAACCCAGAAAATCAATCATCAGTCAGTACCATCAACTGTTATGCTCTTTTTTTTAAGGTCGGTATAGTGTCTTTCAGGTTACCCTTTCTCCCTTGGCTCCATAGTCTCCTTTGAATCCCGGAAGTCCACCTTCGCCCTTTAAAAGAGGATCAAAACACATTCAGACTCCCTGTGTGTTTACTTGAAGCTACAAAGTTACAAACAGACATGGACATGGATAGAGAAGAAGACTAGCAAGATACCAATTGGCCCTTTGGTCCTTCTACTCCTGTAGTTCCCTGGGGGCCGGGGGGGCCAGGCTGCCCATTCAGCCCTGGTGGACCCTGCACACCTCCCAGACCCTGAGGGGGAGAAGGATCAGATACAGATGTAATGAAGAAACAACAGATTCACAGACTGCCCTCATTGGCTAAAGTTGGTATCTAGTGTTTAAAATGGCCCCTCTAGAACTTGTGCACTTACTGCTTGGCCGCGGCTACCTTCACCTCCATCAGTTCCTGCGGCACCCTGTTAAAACAAGAACTCATAATGAATGACCTCATCATTCGGGTTTTAAGGGGAGAAACACGGGTTGTTATTCTTTGACTTGTAGATATCACCATGAAACTTCTCCAGTTGATTACTTACATGTATAAGACAATTATTCTTATACTATGTTTTCTAAATTGTCTTGATAAAATGTGTAAATGAGATATTATCTTGGTCATTTGGTTGAAGCTCAGTTACACACCTGTTCTCCTGAAGGCCCGGTAGGTCCGACGTGGCCGGATTCCCCTCTGGGACCCTGCTGCCCCGAAGTTCCTCTGACGCCCGTCGGCCCTGCTTCGCCCTGCAGCAATAGACAGATTCAGATCAAATTGATGAACTGTTTAAATGAAATTCAAAGGTCTAACGTGATAAAACAGAACACTCATGCTGGACTTCTTATACTGTCAAGTGCAGCAGCCGCATATCAGCGGATCCTTTGAACAGAATTTATGGTAAATGTGTGTTTTTAATATATAACAGTGAGTCCAGTTTTGCCAATATCTACTAAACGATGTAATATTTTCCAATAAGCCAAAAGAATTTCAAATACAAATGGATTTATCGAATAGAAAACTTTCCAAATCCTAAAAGACAATATTTAACAATCTTACCTTCATTCCTGGATTTCCGGGAAATCCTAGAACACCAACGATACCCAGTGGACCCTGTATTAATAGAACATGTTATTAAAGATTCAAAACAGAGTTGTGAGAAAAATCTGCTTGGTTTGTTCACAGTCTTCGCATTATCTTGAAGAACTAACAAAGAACTAACAAAGCATTAAAGTTGCTTCAGTGCGGGAGAATTGTAAAGACTTTTTTTTTCTTTTTTTCTGGCAGAGACAAGAAACAATTACATTTATACCGTAGATATAACTGCTTACCAGAGGACCAGGTTTGCCAACATGGCCGGCGGCACCACGTTTTCCCTAAAAGAGAAAGAAAATGTCTCAACCTTGCAAACATTTTTGCTAATTTCCCCCAAAGATCCAGATGCTGTGCTTTTCTTACCAGAGGTCCAGACGGCCCGGCCCGGCCTCTCTCTCCCTGCAGGCCTGCTGGTCCCTGAAACAGAACAGTGGCTCAGCATCTGGATGACTTACACCTCACTCTGTATGCAATGCTCTGCAGTTGTCGTATGTGTTGCCTACCTGCGGGCCTGGAGCACCCATTCCACCAGGAGTGCCAGATTTACCCTGGAAACACAAGAAACAGATATAAGAAAGGTTTGAAATGTGCAGGTTTTTAATTGATATTATAAAAGATGTTTTCAAACCAGTAGTGTAAATGTAATACATGTTCTTCATTTTTTTAATAGTCCACCTTGAGAACCACAATATTAGACAGGATCAAAATATCAGATTCACACCTTTGTTCCAACCGCTCCAGTCTCGCCTTTTGACCCAAGAAGACCGAGGTGTCCCTGTTGGAGACGTTTGAATTCACAGGAATGTCATGAGTTCCGGATGTTTCTGACATATAAGCATGTCCAATGACCATGAAAAGTGAACACTCATGGCTCGGTGATGAGGGAGGTAAAAGAGACACGGTCTGTGGACCTTACCTTCAGCCCTTTCAGTCCTGGATGACCTGGAAGTCCTGGGAATCCTCTCCCACCCTGTGTTGAAAGAAAAAGGTAACACACACACACACACACACACACACACACACACACACACAGGTTAAGTAAAGAAGTCTTTCGAGCATAATCGGTGCTTGTTTGATATTAAACTTCGCAAATCAAGATGCAGACTTAAATACATCTCCCCTGTTTTGATCAAGGCTTGATTCTGAAGAATGATATTATAATGCATGCATTTAGTCAGAATTGAGGGAGACTGGGTTACCACGGATCCTGGATATCCTGGTTCTCCTGTAGCACCTGAAGGTCCACCTTCACCCTAAAAAAAAGGGGAAATAGTTCTTAAAAAACGGACTATTACGAACAGTATATTCTTGATTTACAAGAGGATGCGTGTAGGTTCCACTCACATCAGGACCAGATTTCCCCAGAGGCCCGTCTTGTCCTCGCTGACCCAGCTCACCCTGTGAACACACACATACGTTGATTTAGATCTTTCTGGTCAGAAACACGTTTGAAATGGCTCCTCATAGACACTGTGCATATGAGCATCAAATAGAAGATATCATGTAGATAATGGCCCTACCATCTGTCCTGGATCTCCACCATCTCCTGGCATTCCCTGACCTCCAGTTGGGCCCTGAACAGAGGAGGTGGTACAAGTCACTTCAAATGTTCCTACATCATTTCTCCTTATTATAATAATATAGAAAATGTAATTTAAGCGCCAAGAAGCCAGAACGTACTAGGTGTCCAGGCATCCCAGAAGGTCCTCGATGTCCGGCTTCTCCCTGAAATGGCAACATTTGACTAACTGTGGTTTAAAGGCTACATCATAGCATACTTTGTAACTGTACACATGTGTAAAATACATCTCCTTCACAACTGTGCGCCACTCACCCTTGATCCTGATACCATCCCAGCGTGACTTGACTTCTCTCCGAAACCTGAAGCCATCTGTGACAATAGGTTGCCCTTCAGAGAACAAAGTGAAAGGCAGAATGTTTAGAAAACGACTTTGATGTATTTTTCCACCACAAAAGTGATTTAAATTCAACGTGATCAAAGAAATGATCACACGATACAGCACATGTAAACCAATGTAGAAGACACTTGTTCTTTTTCTATGAAACATGCACATTCGTTAATAAGAAATAAACTCACCCCAGGGTGGGAGGTCTGGCCTGGGGGTCCGGACCCTCCTGGATTTCCTGGCACACCGGGCTCTCCATCAAATCCTTGCGGCCCTTCAAATCCCTGCAGGGTGAAATATCATTAATGAAGCAACATGATGTTCTTAAAGTCACATCTGACAGCCATACGGGAAGGATGCGTTGTTTTGTTGTACAGTCATTCATGTGGACATTTACATACTGATATTTGTCTGTTTAAAAAGCATTAAAGGAGCTATGTGAAAGGGCATTGTTGTGGTGTACGCTATGCAGGTGTTCATTCAGACTTACTTTTCTGCCTTTAAAGCCTCTGGGTCCAGTTCGTCCCTGACTTCCTGGAGGACCCTGAACACAAGAGAGAGATACAAATATTTAACACATAAGCCATAAAAGCCATAAAATGTAAATTACAGTGTTGATAACTACCATTCATCTATTGACTGAAAAGTGTATATATATATATAATATATATATATATATAAGTGTGTTCCTTTTTTCTGGCCTTCCTAGAAAGCAGGTAAACGAACCCTCATGTAGTCGTTGAACCATAACATCATTCAGTCTTGAGTTTGTCCAATCATAAGCACTATAATGACACTCTGGTGCCCTCTAGTGTCGCAATGAGTGTATGGCTATTTTTGTATCAATCAATTCCAATACATTTATATAACCCTACACATTATACATATATTATACAGTTATATAAACTGTATGGTTTAGTGGAGAGTAAAAGCAGGAAAAACCCACCGAGGGTCCTGAAGGTCCAGGAAGCCCTACCACCTGTTAGTACAAAAACATAAGAAAATGTTAAGAGCAACACACAAAAATAAAACCTTATTTCATCTGAAAAAAGCTTTTATATGTAATAAAAAAACACTTAATGAGGAACTTTTTTAAATTGCATGCAGTGACTTACATATGGGATATCACCAGGTTCTCCTTTTTGTCCCTATAAAGAAATCATTACCATCATTTAATCTTATGAACTACAATATCTATTTTAATATATTGCATTAATCATTTTTAGAATGAATGATGACTTACCTTGTAGCCCATCAGTTCTAGGGGCAAAACATACAAAGAGAAAGTTAATTGAATGTACATTTCAACCTAATCTTAACAGTCTGTATGATAAGAACAATAAAGTGTTTCTGCCTCAGCTCACCTATCCTCCGGCCGGCACTGGCGAAGTTTTCACACAGGGGGCAGCACTCCCCCTCAGGCGTGACCACCTTCTCACAGTTGGTAAGCAGCTCACACTGTACCTCGTCGCAGATGGCCACCCCGTTGTCACAAACACACACGCGACAAGGCGCTGGTTTCCAGATCTCGTTGTGCCTGTAGACGTCCTCTTCGAACGTGCAGCTATCTCCTTCCTTCTCATCTGCAACTGAAGAGAAGACAGATGATTTGGGAAGGAGCACTGACTAATCCCTCAATATCATGACAGGAGATTCTGTTTACCTGTTGAGGGGTCCGCACTTGGAGATGATGCCGACGTTGCAGACACACACACGGGGCAACACTCGCCCTCGAGGGTCATAGCTTTCTGACAGTCGCTGAGGTCCTCACACACCACGGCTTCACACACAGCGGTCCCCATGTCGCACACACAGATCCGACACGACTCCGGGTTCCACATGTCATTGTGGGCATAGACTTTTCCATTTGCTGTGCAGGTATCTTTAGGAATCAAAAACATTTATTAAGTGTCTGCTGCAGTGACCAATGCACCTTCGAGACATTCAAAAGAAGTTCAACATTTGACTCTTTCTTGCTTTCTTGCCAAGAGTTAAGAAGTGTACTCATGTTTGTATGATACATATGAAGTCACCAGGAAGGCTACAGGAGCTCAGATGACCTCCTGCTGGCTGTTGCTTCATATTGAGCATACAAACGTTCAAATGGGTATTTCTTCATCTAATTCTTAACAAAAAAGTCTTGGAGCTTCATTTACAATATGTTGAACTGTTTTCTTTAAATCTTAAATTGTAACAGCACACTATAACATGCTTACTTTCATGCCAACCATTTGGAAAGGGTAAAAATAGTTTTTTAAAGGCCCTATGTGTTCATTTTTGTGTGACTATCAAACTCCAAATGATATTGACAGCAAAAAGGGACAGTCCTGTTGCAGACCACTTATCTCAGTAAGTTTTCATGGAGTCTCCAAGTCACAAAAAAACCAAACTTAAGGACTTTAAACATTGCATCTCTTAAAGATACGTATTTTTTTTTTAAATTAAATTGTATCCAAATACTTAAAGCCTTATTTAAAGCATCTTACAACAAGCACAAAGACCAAAACGTGTGACAATCAAAAGAATCAAAAGTGCATTTAAAGTAAAACAACATGTGAACAACATGGCGAAGGAGGTGATCATTTCCCAGAGGAATACACCTTATTTGGTAAATAAGTTCCTTGCTCAACTTCATTTTGTGTAGCAATAATGCTCTGGATGCCTATGCTGCACATAAGTAAGTTGAGAAGGGATCTTATCGGTCAAAAAGTCAATGTATACCTTTTGCAAATTGCATTACAGTCAAAGGGAAACTCCAAAACAGAGTTGTAGATTTAAAAAAAAAAAACATAATTCAGGATGGAGTCTGAAGAACAATGCTTCAGGCTGGGAGGCTGCTGAAGAGAGCAACCAGGATGCATCAGCAGAACATAATTTGGCAGGCAGCTGTGCAGTTTACCAGTTCCAGTGTGTGCTGAGGCCGAGCACACGGGGCAGCACTCGCCCTCAGGGGTCTCTGTGGTGTCACAGTCACCTAAATCCTCACACACCAGCTCCTCACAAAACACAGACCCCATTTCACATATACACACATGACACGGGTCTGGGTCCCAGATCTGATTGTTGGAGTAGACTCTGCCATCCTCTGTACAGGAATCTTTGTGAAAAAAAACAGCAACTGCCATCAGTAACATGTATGTAGTGGACTTTCTCCTTCCTCTTCAGCAAAACCCAAAGGTAAAATCACACATCACTAAACTTGTCTCATGTGACTGTGAGTGAGGGCTTTAAAGGATTAGATGCAAAACTCTAAACTTCAGATGTATTGCTAACTTTGCTTGTTGTGAGTTTGGTGCCATTGTTATGCTATTGAAGCATTGTGGGTATCACTTTTATGAGCATCTGTGAAGAAAACATGGTTGACACATTGGTTGAAATGTCCAGCCAAAGGTTCTAAAGGAGTCCATAGTCATGCATTGTTCTAAAAGTGACAGCAGATAATAAGCAAGTCTTTTAAATTAACAATGGGTTTAGCATGATTTCAGAACTTAAAATGTGTGCAAAACACACTACATACTTATATCCTCTTTGTTATTTAAACACCAAGAACTAAATCAAGGAATGTAAGAAACAAATGCAACTTTTAATCATGAAGAAATTGGTGGACTTTTGGCTGAGAAGTGATGGCAAGCTATGAAAGACAAGAAAGGAATCCCCAAATAAGAAGATGTCATTGTGATTTATCATCATTTTACAGTAAGAAGAAAAAAAAGATCAACTCTTACTTACAGATCATTTGAGGAAAATGTTAGTTTCTATTTTTAAAACCACATAAAATTCCACGTGAATACACCCAGTAAACATGGAACATGCCGACCCACATTTATATCTGCTCTGCCAAATATCAAAATGGTTTTAAATATGTATGACCAGTTGTATTGTCCACGATAGAAGGATGTGGTGCTGCAGTGGAGCTCAAAGGGAAACACTCGCTCACTAGGACAGTGATTCAGCTCTTCACACACAGCCAACTCACACACACATTAGCAGTTTCACACACACAGATCCAACATGTGGGCTTCATTTCTGAAAGTGGGAGTACACCTTCACATTTGCTTTGCAGGAATCTTCGTGAGAGACCAGCAATAAGTATGGCAGATGATTCATTTTCACATCGTGTACATCATTATGATGTTTAATCATGTGTGCACATTTCCTAAACAAGAAAAATCTATTTGAAACTCCCAAAGATAAACCCTTTTTACTCTTTTATCACTATTATATACAGAGGTGGAAGAGACTCAGATATTGTACTTTAAAAAGTAGAAGTACCAGAGTGTAGGAAGTAAAAGTCCTGCATTAAAAATGTTACTCGAGTAAAAGTACTTAAAGTACCAAAAGCACTCATTGTGCCGATTGGTCCGTTTCAGAATAATATATATGATATGTTTTATAATGATTGATGCATTAATGTGTTATCAAAGCTGGTAAAGGTGGAAATATACTGGTTAGCATGTGAATTGACTCCAGGTGTAACTATAGTCTTATTCAGGTGTTGATCGTATGTTTTATATCATTAATCCATATCAGCAAAGTCACTTTGTTAATGTAGCGGAGTAAGAATACAATATTTAACTCTAAATATAGTGGAGTAAAAGTCAAATGTAGCATACACTGGAAATGAGTAAATGTACTTCTCACCACTGATTATATATTTAAAGTCTAGTCCCAGTAATAGCTGGTCTATTTTAGCTCTGTCTAAACGCCTGCTTCAGTGGAGCTCATCCAGACTCCTCCCGAGGTTTAAAGCAGGGGAAACACTCAGGATTCCTGTGGCTTTGTAATTGCTCAAACCAGTAAATACAATGAGAGGAAAACTGGTTTGCTCAGCTTGACTTTTGGAGCTTGTGGTGAAGGAACAACCAGTGTCACCTTGCCCTGAACTGGACCACAAGACACAGGCTACAACAGGTGGAGGCCTGCAGCATGGCACAGTCTCACCAACTGTTTCCATCTAGAGCAGTGGTGGAATGTAACTACATTTACTCAAGTACAATTGTGAGGTACTTGTACTTCACTTGAGTATTTTCGCTACTTTAAACTCTTACTTTACTACATATTTTTACTTTTTACTCCGCTACATTCATTTAACAAAATTAGCTACTTTGCAAGTATGGATTTAATATACGGAATATAAGGTGCTGTTTACACGAGAACGCAAACGGTTGTATCCGCTACTTTTCTCTTTCGTATAGCCCGTTCGTTCACACGAGGCCGTAACGGAAACGCGCAAACGGACCCCGCAAACGATAACGGGTCCCAAGGTGGATAGATCTGCAAACGGAACGCTCTGGGGGGCAAACGGCTCTGTGTGTACGCCCTATACGATCTTTTCCTGATAACGATGAAGCCAGAGCCCCGCCTCTCCCCACCTCTGCTGCTCACTGCTGTAGCATGGTCAGTAGCTACTGTCAGTAGCTGTAGCATGGTCAGTAGCTACTGCTAGTGCTACTGCTACTGCTACTGCTACTGACCATGCTACAGATGTTAGTGCAAAACCTACAGCTCCTCTACCACAACCATCAGCAACAAGTGGACATGGAGAACTACATGAACTACATGTTGCTAAATCCACCGCGGGGCATAAACAGAAGGGCAACCATGGCAACCATGCTCGGGGGTCTTCTTCGCTGCTTTTGGTGTATTTTGTGGCGGAAGTACAGCGCCACTTACAGGCCCGGCATATGTACTACAGCGTCTCCAGCGCTTTCCAACGGTCTCGTGTGAACGGAAGACTTATTTGATATCGTATTCGGTTAGTTTGCGTGTAAATGGGGTCTAAATCACCGAATGAATCACTATGTATTAGCTTAAACTACCCAGCAGAAGAGCAAGTCATTTAAATAATCCCCACCTTAACCGAGTGAACATTGACATTATTGCATTATTAATAACTATAAAACAAAAATGTAATATTTATGATATGGGCCATACTGGAAAATAAGTACTTTTACTTTTTGTACTTGGAAGTTATTTCGATGCTAATACTTGTATACTTTTACTTGAGTACAATTTTGAATGCAGGACTTTTACTTATAACAGAGTATGTTTACAATGTAGTATTTGTACTGTTACTTTAAAGTAAAAGATGCAGAAAGTATCTTTATAGGTCAGGTAAAGTTCAGAAGAAAAGAACATTGTTTTTATAAGTATGTGAACTACAATGACACGAGGCGGGACATTTGAACTGCCAGGTGTTTCCACTTGGCTGCTAATGAGCTCCCGTCTGAGCTGTAATGGAGCTGAACCTCTCCAAACTAATACAGCGTGTTCAAAAGAACACACTTGAACAAAAACTGATAAATAAATGTCACATGTTTTCACTTACTTTCTGTCAACACTTCAAAGATGAGGAGATTAAATTAAAGTGTATCTCCACCGCACGCGCTGCTGATTGAACGTGTAACTGCAGTCTGAACACTGACCAATCAGATCGAGTGATCGTTTCTACAGGATCCGGACGGGGACAAAAGAGTTGCAAATAATAATGAGCAGTATATATTTGTAATCGTTTTTATTTAAAGATAATATTTTTACCCTTTTGCAATTGCCGTAAAAAAAAGTATTGGTTTTCTTGGTAAAAACGGATTTATTTTATTGAGGTTTGCAGATAAAATACTATACATATGATAGTTATAACTATTTCTTTAAGCAATTTAAATGTGATTATTTTAAAGTGGTAACTGCCAATGCAGCTCTCTGTAATTGTAGTTTGCAAACTTCTTTTTTATGCTCTCACTGCATGAGAGTTGCAGTTTAGAATTACGTTAGTATTGTGATGATACCTGAAATGAAAGCTACACTCTGTTGTCTTTTATAAGAAAATGATCATTGTGATTTTCCAAACCCCATAATGATGTGTTGCCCCAACTGAAAGGAAACTGAAGGTATAAAGGTTCCTTGTAGGAGGGAACTTTGACTAAAGCAAGGTCTTTGCCAATATTGCTAAAAATTACACATTCAAAAACATAGGGTGCTCTTGAAGGAAACATTGAGTATTTTATAGAAAATCCAGAGCAGTTGGGCACATGTTACCAAAGTGTTCCTAATGAAGCCAACCTTAATCTCGTCTTTTACGGTCTTGTATTGTTTCCCATTGTAAAATGAATCACAACAATCTTAAAGAACAAAAATTCATCAGTGCAAACCGACCAAGAAATCATTGCGTTACCACAAACCACAGGCTACAGTATGTTAACTGTACTCCACCCTTGTCCAGCAGGTTGCACCCATTACTAAGCAATGCAATAACAATCTGATCACATGAATTGATTGATTCATGACACAGGCATAGAAAGAGACATCAACTACACTGTAGTCCAATTAACTACAGTATATAACATTAAAACATAATTATGCCCATCTAACCTCAAAGGGAAATTCCACTGATTATAGCAGTCAGTTTATAGGCATGCACTCAGTGTGGAAAAAAACGTTTTATAAGGTGCCCTGAAAAGAAACCTTTTTTCCCCAAGCAACAAGTCAATTGCAAATCAATCACGTGCAACTGTCTCAAAAAGGATGTTTTCATTTCTCATGTACACCCTAATAATAAATAGTTTTGATATGAAGTAAATTAGTTAAATCAAACCTTCTTAAATACGACGTTTGACATTAGGGGAAGGAATAGAGTTTATGAATTTGTATGGAAACTAAAAATAGATACCAGACACTTTTAGGCAAATTGCCGCTGATTACCACTTTGACTAGACTGTGGTGGGATGTGACAGCTCCTGGCTGTAAGTGTCCGTATGCAAGTATGTAATCATCTTTGCACCAACAGCAATGTTTTCAACTGTAAACACAAAACAAGATGAGACCCATAGTTTGTATGTGTGCAGGCAAGGTAAGGTAGGTAGTGAAATGTGACTTTAATTGTTTGTGTAGGAATACAATTATATAGAAAAAAAGGAAAATGTAAAAAAAGTTCTAAAACCGAAATGAAATGGCACCAGTTTCAGCTGATTCGACACACTTCCAAAGTGTTTAAGGAATTTTCTACAAAAAAAATCTATATCAATCAATAACTCAAACTCAAAATACACTTTTCTTGTCACTATCATTTTTCCAACACATCCAGAAAAACTGACAGAAAGGGGTTTATAATTCCTTGTTTTAAGAAATTTATTTTTGGACAGTTTGTGTACATTGCTGGTTATGGGCCAACATCCTGATCCCTCTTCTGTGCAGCAGTTTTTTTTTAAAAGTCAGAAGTTAAAATAAGAGGGAAAAAGGGGGAATATGGCCACCTGCTACGAGCTCAGTGAGCATATTTTAATCCTGCCAGTTTAGCGACGTCCTAAGTACTAATTATGTGGTGGAGCCTCTCCCCGCGAGAGACGCAGCTTTTCAAAAGCTGGAGTTATTTCAGGGAAACCACAGCGGCTGTATTATACGTTGGGTTTGGGTAGAACTTGTGGCTTTCACTATTTGGGAGAGCAGAGCGGTGCCACACCCGGAGGACCCTCCTGCAGAGCAGCATGCACCAGACAGCAGCTACAAAGTTGAAGAGTTGGGGGTTTAAGTCTACAGAGGTCTTAAACAAAAAAGTCCTTGTGCAAACAAAAAAGGCGTTCATTTAATTGAGCTTTGCAGATAAATATAACATTTCTGCTGATGCTTAAGAAAGAGTTTGTAAAAGTGAGCTAAATCTATGTTTTTAAGCCATTTAAAAGTGATTATAGTGTGGATATACAGCATGAGAGCAATTCTGATGACTAAGTGTTGGTTTCTTCCCTAAGAGGAAACTCTCTGACATAGTGGTTTGCCTAAACCTCCTCAACTCAGGTTTATTATTAAACCATATTCAGTCCACATAAACGGCACCTTAAGCCAGTGGCTCCAAAGCTGGGGGTTGGGACTCCTCAAGGGTTCACGTGATGAAGTAAAAGGGTCACAAGATTAATATTATCATTTTTTGTGTCTTTAAGAATTTTCAACCAAGGGAAGACAGTGACACTCCTGTTTAAACCAACCATGTTTAAATCAAGAATAAAAACACACACACACACACACAACACACCCACTGGGCCAAGAACAGCACTCTAAAATGTTAAATACTCAGTAGACGTTTTAACATGCGTGCTGCCAGTATCATAAATCTCAGACTGTTTAACTATTTTCTAAGAACAACAACAACAACAACAGCTGATAAACCTGGCTGTAACACAACCAGAGCATCTGAATACAGCTACACTTGGTTTCTAAATTCCTTAAATGTGTATCATGCTGAAGAGGAATCAGTATTAATGTCACTTCCATTCCCATGGTGTTGCAAGGTGGGTAGGACCCCCACACGGAGTTGTAACTAAAAAGCTTTTTTCTTATTCCTCTGAAATGTTGGAAAATATTTGTCTTTCTAGAAGTATTCAAATAAAACATTGCTTAATAAACTATTATGTTAAACCGGTTATACAGTATACATGTTACATGTAATGATAGCTGCATTTTCAGCGGCAACACAAATCATATTTTAAACATATATAATATGGCTATCATTAAAGGAATGGACCTGGATCCTCTCTCATTCCATCATAAATAATATTGTACTTTTTTCAAACTTCATGGTATGTTAAATAGTTTTCTTGTAATTGTTCTATATATATGTATATATTTCTTGCAGTACTCCTTGCTTCAAACACTAGGATTGTAGGCTTTGGTTAGCCTTATTCTAATTCTAGTTTTCGGATGCTAATTAACTTCGGAGAGCTTAATAGGTAGATCATTCATGTTTGTACTGTCAATATACAGCCAGCAGCCATTTATTGTAGCCTAACATAAAGAAAGGAAACAGCTAGCAAGTACAAAAGGGGCCTGATAACAGCCTGTAACTGTAATTAAACACAACAACTAAACTTTTGTAGCAGCTTTGGATCACCCTATATCAGGTGTTGTCCTCCAGTGACACACCTGTCAGTCCTTAGCTGGAGAAAATGCTGTAATTGCTCTGAAAGACCCCAAAAGAGCATATCTTTGAAGCATAAACTCAGATGTACAATTACTTTCAACTTTCTCAGCTTCAGCGGAGGTGAACTTGGATGGAAGTGGGCGATATTTCAGATCCAGCATCCTCTCACTCTGGGTGTGTCCTGTCTGCCTCTGGCTCAGAGTCTGACCAAAATGAGTGGCCTGCTTTTGTCCATCCCATCTGCAAGGCCACATCATTATAGCCGTGGTGCAGAGAACCCCATCATTCAGCCTCCACCTCGCACTGAAATAGCCCAGTGCTGCAGCCTGTAGGGGGGGAGATATTTCTGACCCAGGATCAACATCCACTGGGACATTTTATTCTAGATTTATAATTGTTTAAAGGTCATGATATGGAGTTTATTTGCCTAGCAGTGTAAAGCCCATTCAGCCTCAGACTTTGATGCCACTTCGCCAAAGAGATCTCTTTCACTTTCTCCATTTCTAATGAATTCCTGAAAGGTTAACAATATATTTTCCATCTTAATCATCAATAAGTGGTTTCTTTAACAGGAAAAAGGTGTCTGATTAGGGTATTAAAAGACATTCTGGTTTGGGTTTTGGGTGTTCAGTTTCTGGCCAGTGTGGTCCGGTGTCTGGGAGGCAGAGCAGCCCTATTTTCAAAACTTCAACAGATGAGAAAACTTCCCATCCCACTTCCTTAACTCTGAAAAATAAACCAAGAGCATCATGGGAAAGACAAACAGTACTGTCACTTGCATTAGAAAAACAGAGGCAAATGTTTTCACAGGGCTCAGTTAGACAATCATGAATCACTGAAGACAGCAAAGCAGGAGGAAATATATATTCGTTGACAAGTTAGACCAAAAGTAACTTTACCAGAGTGATTTTATGACCTTACACTTTTTATATTTGCATGGAAACAATGTTTATTGTCACCACAAATGCAATTTCATGAACTTTTAGTTTGATTTTGCATCGTCCTGTCAGTAACTTACACATTGAGGAAAACAAATTTAGGAGGAAGTGGCTGTCACTCACCGTTTTTGATATCTTCTTGGCAGGTGACGGTGATCACCTGAGCCAAGGTGATGACCAGGCAGAGAGTAATCCCAGAGCGAAAATAGGGGCCCATGTCTGGATACCAGACATGCAGCGGTCCTCACACACAGCCGCTGAGACACACACAAGGAAGTCTGAGAGAAGAGAGAGTCCGACCCCGAGCTACAGCATCCAGACTGAGAAAATCCAAATAACCCTGAGTGGAGCGGCTCCTGGATGAGCGATTACTGCAAACTGAAACAAGCTCCCTCTTCACCCCCTCCTCTCACTCTCCTCCTCCTCCTCCTCCTCGTCCTCTATCATCATTTTTTCGTGCTTCATTTCAAGGCCAACCTCCTCGGGCTCTTACAAGTTGCCTTGAAAAGATGCAGCTAATTAAAGGCTGCATGAAATGTGTCCATGATGAAAAGAGATGGGCTGAATGATGATGCATCTAAAATACTTTTGGAATCTCACGTTGAGTCTTTGCAGTTTTGGCAACCTGCATTGTGGTTCAAAACTAATGATTTAAGGACTTTATTTTGCCAATTGACTTTGGTTAAAGCTGTAATAATCAACATTTTACTATTAAAAATGGAACAAATAAGTAATTTGTGCTTAGAATCTGCAGCATTTAGTCTTTCGTTTATACATTTCTATTTTTTGCTTCCTTAATGACCCTTTTCATTCATCCCCCCATGCCCCATGCATGTTTCATAGATCTTGCTTAAAAAAACAGAAGAACAATTCAGACAAACTTATGTGGGTAGTGTGGGGGAAATAAAGTCAAAAGGTGTTATAAAATCACACATTTATGCCGTTTTGGTCATGACTTATATTCGAACATGATATAATTGAGGCTTAAGTCTCTGAAAAACAAAAACCAATGTTTGATGTAAAGCATGAATGTGTTGTTTGTTTCCAGAAGAACCAAGGTAGAATACATGTATTTATACTGTATCAATGAAATAAAAGCAACCTTAAAACAATAAATAAATAACTTTTTCCGTGTGTGTTGCAATCTACCTGACATTTTTGCTGAACTAAATCTGTGCGCACCACTTTAAGCGGTTTACAATGTGCATGTAACATCCATCTGATGTGTTTTCCAGGGCAACGCTCTGCCAAGTCGGTGCTTCACGCAGACTGTCCGTCCCGGAGGTGGAGAACCAAGCAAACATCATGGCTTATTTACCTTGGTAACCACTAGTGACCCGGACACAGTATTTCTAAATTAGAGGTATCAAAGCCTTCCTAAAGTCACATTTCTGTCAGTGTATGAGGAGGATTTCACTTGTTTACTTTGCCTCTGCTACAACTGAGTCAGGAAGTGTTTGAGGTGCTGTGAGAACAGACTGCTTTCCCATTAAAGAGTCACGGGGGACAGAAAGTGAGGCAGATGGGAAGACAGTTCCTCCGTCAGATGAGATGTACATCCAGAGGTTTATTCTTGTGGTGTGATGAAGTGGTGCTGAGAGGAGATTTCCTTTTGTCATTTTGGAGGGCAGCCCCTGAAATAGCCACTTTTTTAAAGGGCTGGTGGTCTAAAGCTGTACGTGCTGTTTGGATTTGACCTTGTTTGACAGTATTTTGCACCTGGTTTAACTCTTCTTATCATCCAACTGCAGACACAATCAGTGATTAACCTTCACCTTTTAATTAATCTGTAGGCTACAAACATATTAGCTGTCGAAATGTATTTTACATAACTCTGTGTCCTCTCCACACTTGTAAATACACTTTTTTATCACCTGCACCTGATACTGATAATTCCCTTAGGTTAATCTCCCAAGGTTTGGAGAAACTGAAATTCAATCCTGAAATTCCTGGCTGCACGCCTGAATATAAATTACACTGTGGTGATTTTTTTTATAGCTTCCAAGAAAGACCTCTTTTGGCCAAGACATCAACAATTACATGAGTGCAATGTATAGAAACTAATACTAACCTTGTGGAAGAAGAAAGCTTTTTACATGTGGTGTTTAAAACCTAAAAAAAAACATGGATATTTCGGGCTGTCTAAACTATAGCAGTGTAACCACAGGGTAGATCGGCCCATGATCATGCATGCAGGACACACACACAATGAGAGGCCACTAGTCTGAAAATATGGACATTATCCAAACAAAAAAAAGGCAAAGGGGTAACATGTTCTGTTTAAGATCAGACTTTAAAGGGCTCCTATCATGCAAAATGCACTTTTTGATGTCTTTTAAACATAAATATGTGTCCCCGGTGTGTCAGGGAACTCTCAAATGGCGCATTTCCACTACAGCGCGGTTTAAGCGTGCCGCCAGCCCGTTTTTGGTTGCGTGTCCACTAGGCTTAGTTCCGGCTAGCGGGTACCTTTTCACAGTTTTTCTGGCTCTCCAAAATCGAGATTCTTTCCGGGCCAACAACCAGGCTGAGTATGCTAAACTAGTGAGAGAATCGCTGGCAACTACAACAAAATGAAATATTTTACCGTGATTTAATTGTAATACACGTTTCAAAATGATGCCGAAGTAACAACATACTGATACCGGTTAGTAAAAACCATGAATTAATGTTTTGACAAGTCTGCAGACAGACGGCAGGCGAAACCTTTTAAAATGCGTGTTTTCTGAATGGAGATCGGCTAAGCTAACGCAGTATATGCTCCGACCGTCCACACTCACAACAACGGCCTATACAGACATAAATAAACCAGCGACTGTATTCGCCATGACACAGACAGTCTGTGGTTTGTACTTGTTTAACTTTTGTCTAGTTTCTGAACAGATATGAGGAGCTGTGAGCTCTGAGTGCTAACAGCTAACGGCTGATGTTGGTTTTGTGTTTCGCATTGAAGATGACGTCACGGCTCCGCCTACACTGCGTTACTATAGTTACTACCCAGTTCCTAAACTGTAATGGAAACGCAGCATAAAGTGAGCCTGGCCTACCAAGGCCTAACTATACAACCCAGTCTCACGGCATTTCGTGTTATAGTCGCAACATTTAATCTATTGATTCGTGTTCACCAACGCGATTTTCCCCTTTTTTTCGTGTCACACAGAACGATTTTAAAAGCAATGTATTTCTATTGGTAGTATGTTTCGTGCCTGCAACACGTCTTTTTGTCCGGTCGGGTCTTGGAAGACCAGAAGCTGTGGTGTTCATAAAAACATCTTCTTACTCAATATCAAGCCACGATTATTGTTTTTATTTTAAATCGTATAATGTCTGTCTTTTTTTGTTGTCTGTGAGGAAAAGAAATGGGGCTCAGAGCCTCAAAATACTGAAATCTGTATTTTTTTAAATCTTTTTTTCCTTCTAATTTGTTATTCTTTTCTAAATAACACACTGTTATTTACTCAACAATAACACACAATTATCCTTGTTTTTATTTATTTGTTTAATTCCATAATCTCGGGCTTTTTTTGGCGTCCATCAGGAACTGAATTTCAAAATAAAAATAACCGGAAACAGACGTAGGCCTATAAGGGACATTTCGAGCATCATCGAGTTTAGGATGGCCGAAGACACTACACTACCCATAATCCCCAGCTATCGTTTAGGACTACAGTCCCCGTGATTAATCTTCAAGCTCTGGGATTGGATGTTGGAGTGGCAGTGCGCCAAGGTTACGCAGAGCGTCAAACAGCTCTTTGAAATGGAACGAAAGATTTATCTGCAGATCCCTATAAAGTATATTCATTACTCGTTATTCTCTAATAGTTATTTAAAGACTGTATATAATGGCTATTTTGCACATCCCCTTCAAGATTTCAAGATTTTCGAAGGTTTATTGACATATGTATCATATACACAACTACGGTGTAGTTATGCAATGAATGAAAAACTTGGGTCACAGGTTCCTCAACAGTGCATTACAAGACATCTATCAATATGAGTGTATACCTCCACCATTAAACTGTCGTATTCTGCACATTTCTTATACTATCTACATACATAAGAGTATAATTCATATGTATAAAATAAGTGCTTCAACATAGTTAACATTGCAGGAAAGCAATATATTAGACGTTAATATTTAAAAGAAGACCTTAATCTAAAGTATTATTTAATGTTTAAATAAAGGTTAATTAGTTTGTCTGTTTTGCACATCCTCCTATCAATATCTTTGTACATCCGGCACTAAACTGTTTTATTGTAGAGATCACTTAGAGTATCTTCTTGGTTTTTTATATTCTATATTTCTATCATTGACCTTCTACTTTCCCCCTATGAAAGTATGTACTCTTAATATGTTTGTCATCAAATATAACACATAAAAACAATAATTCAATAACGTGCTTTAACCACTAGGCGGTGCACACAAGGTACACACAGCCATAATAACTTTTTATTATTAGTGTTGGACACTTATGTATGTACAGGGCTCTCAAGTTTTGAACAGAGTTCAGAGTGAGATTTTGGCAGCGGCGGGGCTTTGGGTGGGGACGGTGGTCTTATCTGATAAATGATACATAAATTCATACAAATAAAAACATATTTATTTCATTCTTAGTGAAGGGAAGTGTGTGTGTGTGTGTGTGTGTGTGTTTGTGTGTGTGTGTTTGTGTGTGTGTGATCAGTGTTTTTTGTTGTAGGTGTTGGTGGCAGTTTTTGAGGCCTTCAGCACTGGGGTTGGTGGCTCCCATCTGAAACAGTTTGGTTCCAGGCCTGCCATCTTCACTGTCATGATGGAGGACAGTGTTCCATCTAGGGCCAAGCTGTTCCTAGTTTTTGTCTTGTTCAGTCCAACCATCGAGAAAACCCTCTCCGCGTCGGCATTAGAGTGAGGGAGCACTAGAACAAGTTGAGCTATTTTAGTGAGCCTCCCAAACTGGCTCAAACCGGTCACCTTTAAAAAAAGGAACCAAGAACCTCTATTACTCAAATGCTTTGCTTTTGATTTCAATTGATTATGTGTATGTCATGTGGTGCCAAATATTTCTTACCTTGCACTTGATTGAGGACATACTCCCCCAAAACTCCTCAACATTAAAGGTGGTGGGATCTTGGGGCATGGGGATATCCATCAGCTGATATTCCAGGAACTCCTCACATACCTTGTCCTGTTCCTCCGGCCCATGGAAAGGTAGTAGTTCCTGAAATCTAAAAAGAGCACCATGTGTAAAGAACTGATTAATGTATTCAATCAAAGTATTGAATGTGTTGAAATCCTGGAAAATGTGGAAACCCTTACCTGTTACTGATTACTGATAGAAGTTGTTAAGCACATACCAGTATCATTCGAGCCATCTGTGACGAGTGTGAAGGGATTCTCTCTCATCTTCATCACCAGTTCCTTCTTAAAATGAGGTGCCACTGCTTCATTTATGATGCACGTTGTTTTTGTGCTTGCGCTCTTAAAGCCCTGAGCTGTAGGGGAGTCTCTAAAACATTCTTTGTACAAGGGGCTGAAATGGTCAGCAACGGCAAAGGGAACATTGTGCTGCACCATTGCAACAGCAACCTTCACCTCAGCCCTCCTGCTCTGCAACAGAAACAACTGATTACATACCTCATAACCTTAAATACGTTTTCAAGGTAATATGACCATCAATTTGAAGAGAAATGTAATTCATCAAACATTGCCGCCAGCTTTTTAGTTTTCCTGTGCTACACTGTACTGTATGTACCTTGGCCTCTTGTACACTCATGCCTCCAACAGAAGTTTCTGGCACGTAGAACTGTGCAATACTGCTGACTGAGTTTAGAGGCTGTTCTTTGGCCCGATGTCCCTTGCCTTCCACATGCCTGCTTATGTCCCTCACGCCTTGATGAGCACAGGTGTTCTCTTGTCTGCACACTGAGCACCAGTAGAAGGAGCTGGTGGTTCCCATTGTGATGAATGGCCATCGAGTTGACCACTCCTTCTTAAAAGGAACACCTATATGTGGCTGCTCCACATAATCCTCTCCTTTTCTCTGTTTCCAATGGGTTCTCCCCAGTCTCCTCCACTGCCTCCTCTACCTCCTCCACAGTCTCTTCTACTGCCTCCTCTACTGCCTCCTCTACAGTGTCCTCTGACCTGGCCACCTTTTTAGGGAGCTGATTGTTTTTGAAAGCATGAAAGAATGCTTAGTTGCCTCTTTCCTGACATCTTTGAAAGACAAATGCAATAATTATTAATATGCTTTGTTTTCTGATAAAATATACACACACTCACGCCAGGGATGGAATTTAATGAACACCAACCACCAGCCAACTGCTGGTAAAACATAACAGTGGCTGGTAGATTTTAAATACATAATACAAATGTACCATTGGTTTACTACTGAATGGCTGGTAGATTTTCCCCAGTGGCTGGTAAATGTTCATGTGTTGTGTAAATATTCAAATGTTTTGAAAAATTAATTTCCAGCCCTGGCGCGCGCGCACACTCCGGGAAAATAGGAGACACAGGGACAGTCCAACAAGGGAGCAAATAGCCTTGGTGCTTACTACAATAACAATAACAACAATGATAATAATAAATAACAATAATAATCATTATAATAAGTTAGTGTAGGCGCAAAATTCCGAAGAAAACAAGCGTCAGAATAGCTGCTGAAATTAGCTAGCAGGGATTCAACCGGCTAGCTAAGCTAGTTCATGCATACTCTAGTCTAGTCAGTCAAACTGTTAGCTAACATAAAAGCTCCCTGGACATATATTCCATAACAACGGAAATCAATGATGAGATGACTTACTGTACTGAAAATATGGTCTTCTCCCACGTCGAGCAGTCTGTAGCCACGCAAAATGTCAGTGAGTGACTATGTGACACTCTTTGGTTACTCTATTTCAGCGAGCGTCTTAATCATTGGAATGGAATCAGAATGTAATGTTGTAGCGGAATGTTTAAATCCTACCCGGATACAGCCATGTTATTTTCTAATTGGCTGTTCGACAGCTTACATTCTTTTGATTGGTTGAAGCGTGGCTACAGTGATTCTGTACTAGTTTGTTTACAAAATCGCGGCGCAACTTGGTGGGCGGTACCCTGGAAAGAAATCTCTGCGTGAGAAATACAAGGTGTGGCGTGTGAGCGTGTGAATGGAGTGAAATGCGTGAGACTTGAGAGCCTTGTATGTATAACATCTGAAGATGTTCATGTTTTCACATAATTTTTACAGCATATTGCTATATTATTTCAGACTCAGTATTTACATTCTTATATTCAAAGAAAATCAGTAATATCTTCAAAAACTACAAGTCCTTTTATATCAGCTGTGCACCGTTATGGTGTAAATATAACCTATCTACGAATTAGATCAAATGTAAAAGTTAGCCGAATTAGTGTTGATACTGCAAGGAGACGTATTGTGTGAAGAGAAATTGAAGATGTTGTTTAATTGCTGATAGATTTATGATCCACGTCAAGTATTCAGTTTCGGCGGCATTTCTTCCAGTTTGTCCAGAAGTCTTCTAATCAGGGCTCTATAAATAAAGAACTACGGCAGATGTGTAATATGTAATGCAGCCGAACCGTGTATTACAATGCCGTTATGTGATGACTTCCAAAGAGAAAAGCAAGCACACTCGGAATAAAGTATTATTTTCTTTTAAAAGAACATGTTTTTCGGATTTCATATCGCATAAACACCATATCCCAGCGTGCATTGCGGCTAAAACATCCAATCAACGAGCTTAAACCATAGCTGAGGATCTTGGGTAATCAGTTCAGTGGCTGTGAATCGCAATGATTCTCGAAATGTCCCTTATAGGCCTACGTCTGTTTCCGGTTATTTTTATTTTGAAATTCAGTTCCTGATGGACGCCAAAAAAGCCCGAGATTATGGAATTAAACAAATAAATAAAAACAAGGATAATTGTGTGTTATTGTTGAGTAAATAACAGTGTGTTATTTAGAAAAGAATAACAAATTAGAAGGAAAAAAAGATTTAAAATAATACAGATTTCAGTATTTTGAGGCTCTGAGCCCCATTTCTTTTCCTCACTGATGGCAAAAAAAGTCCGACATTATACGATTTAAAATAAAAACAATAATCGTGGCTTGATATTGAGTAAGGAGATGTTTTCATGAACCCCACAGCTTCCGGTCTTCCAAGACCCGACCGGACAAAAAGACGTGTTGCAGGCACGAAACACACTACCAATAGAAATACATTGCTTTTAAAATCGTTCTGTGCGACACGAAAAAAAGGGGAAGATCGTGTTGGTGAACACGAATCAATAGATTAAATGTCGTGACTATAACATGAAATGCTGTGAGACTGGGTTGAACTATACCGTACTAAGCCGTAAGAGGCCCTGCAGTATATATAACCCTCTCTCTTTTCCTCCTTACCCACATTTCTAAAACGGTACAACGGAGCTGATCCAGATTTGCTACCGATATGACGTTATATCGGAAATGTGGGCTGGCTTTACGCCCTATCAGAAACGTCGCTATCAGAAACGTCGCTATGTATTATGTATTTATTTCAAAGAGGACCATGCATACAAATACATTAATCTCAGAAAAGAGAAAATATGAATTTTTCCAGATTATAGCTAATAGCTCATTTCCATCTGCAGTCCTCAGTCTATCAGAAACAATGCGCAACGTTTTGGAAGTAATATGGTCTGTGTTTACATTAGCAAGCATCGCTAACACTCAGAGCTAACGCTGTACTGGAGAGAGTACGTGTAAAGAAGCAGGATATAAAAAGGTACTGTTCTTGTGGTGAACCCGCGAGAGAGAAAGCGTTTGAGCTCCATACTGTTTCAGAAATAATACTTGATGTGGTTTGGAACATGATATGGCATTTAATCACGGCAGCATTTAGCTGATTATCTGGGTAGAATTCTCCTGCATGAGCTCTCGTCTCGGCTCTCGTTTCTTTTTTTTAAAGCTAAGCACCGGAATCAGCACTTCTCTAACAGGGCTGAAATAGAGGGATATGAGACATGGCTAGAATGGGTGATCTGTTTGGTATTTCGAGCAAAACACTTCATATACATGTTTTTTTATATATCTGAGACCTATAATATATGCCTACAAATAGTACAATAGGAGACCTTTAAAAAAGTTTTAGTATGCAATTCCCAGCCGAAAAGAGTCAAATGTGCTGGTAGAGTTCTTATGATGTGCTGTTTCCGACCTTTATTTGTCCCATGACAGGGAGCTGCAGTGACCTATCAAGTTAACACGCTTATTGTCCCGTGTTCCCTTACACACTACCTGCATTATTTAACACCTCACGAGTCTGAAAGAACATTCCCCAGTGAATAGACCCAGCAGTGTGTGCGCCACAGTAGTCTTCGAGGAACAATATTTTTCTCTACCCTGGTTTGATCGTCGACATGTTTGCGGCAGCCACTAAGAACTTTGTGAAGCAGGTGGGAGACACAGGGAGGCTGATCCCCGTCCCCAGCCTGAGCGAGGCCGACCGCTACCAGCCGCTCAGCCTGGTGTCCAGGAAGAGGAAGAGGCATTTCTGGAAGAAGAACAAGCACGCCTCCACCGCTTTCTCACTGAAAGACATCCTGGTCGGGGAGAAAGAGATCACAGCAGGTACAGTGATGAAACACAAGGATACTTTTTGGGGTATTTGTTGGGACCAATGATAAATGTGTCTTCTAACATAAAAAGATCCCTATATTTTACCCTGTAAGCAATTTACAGTGCCATAATCTGTATATCTTATTCCATCTCTACATTGAATTGTATGATTACACTGAGGGAACTTTTTAAATACTCTATAAAAATGTATATGGTTGCCTCATTCTTTAAAATGGAAGTAAGATGTCTTCAGCATCATTTCATGCTAATCTTCCAAGAATTCAATCTGATATTCGCAGTATCTTTAGAAATCTTGGAATATCAACGGATTTTAATAAATAACCGTGGGTTTAAAGAACGTTTTTTTACCCAGGTTTATTCAACTCAATATTGCACATTTTCTTTGATTGTTTTAAGATGTTGAAGCCCTAACATAAGTTTATAATGTTGTCACCTTTTAAATGATTGTAGTGTAGTAAAAAGCAAAATCATTTCCTAATGAGTGGGAAGGAAGTACATAGAAGCAGAAACAATTGCAATATATCCCCAGATCACATCCCTTTAATTTATTCTCAAACAGGAGTATCTTCTTATCAGCTCCTCAACTACGAGGATAAATCTGACGTCGCCCTCAACGGTCGGTTAGGAAACCACCTCCTCAACGATGTTGGGTTCAACATCAGCGGGTCGGACTCTGTGGCCGTCAAAGCCTCGTTTGGCATCGTCACCAAACACGAGCTGGAGGTGCCCACGCTACTGCGGGAGCTCAACTCCAGGTAACACAACATATCATCAGCATAGAGTCAGGCTGATTGGATGAGAGCCATCTCTGTAATGTTTTATTAATAAGTGGGGTAAATTATAATTTGTTGCCATTAATTATGTATCTTTTTGAAAAGAGAGCTGAGGTAGAAGTATCTTAAGAGTCATGTAAATGTTATACAGTAATATCCTTCTTGATACCTTGCATAGACTGCATCATTTTAGAAAACTGAATGAGTTTCATTTGATTTCAAACTTAAATTGTTTACATTTCCATATAACCTAAATGAAGTGGGGCCACAATATATAGATTGATCAACCAGCAATGGGCAAAATACCACATCACATCAAACATGTAAAACTCAGTTGATTATATAATGAATATCCAAATGAGAAATATCTGGGCTCAATCTATATCCAGATTGAGGTTTTTTCCCCTAACAAAAGCTTTAAGTCAACAGCTGACCTCTGACCTCTTATGACAGAAGGAATATGAGAGGACGGGTTTCCCAGTAAGGATGAATAAATGATCATGTTATTCTACACTGGCACGCATTGCTGTCTCTACATACAAGAAGACAACACAAGAGTGTTGTTCGATATTAACTGGTGTCAAACTTTTGTTGGAGATATTGGTTTTAGCCAAATGAATACCCAACCAAATGTCAGATGTTTTAATCTCCTGTGTCAGGAAAGTGGACCTGGATCACTGCCTGGTCCGGCAGTCTAAGGAGAGCGGACGCACCGCTCTCTGCGTCGTTGTGGAAAGCATCCGGACCACCCGTCAGTGCTCTCTGACCGTGCACGCCGGCATGAGAGGGACCACCATGAGGGTAAACACAAATACATTTAGACACACTTTGGGAATGCAACACCACCAACTTTTAGTGAATAAAACTGTATAAGAAAATTCAGACAGTAATTCATCCCAAGTTGTTCAAATGTCCTGCATTGAAGTCAGGTACTATACCAATGGCGTAATACTTCAACTGTTAATCTTATATTAAAAAATGTCAAATTTATTGAGTTTATTATATTGTAATGGCACATTTCCAATTCAAGTTTTGAAAATATTAAAGTCAACTATTATGCAAAATGCACTTTTTGATGTCTTTTATATATAAATATGTGTCCTCGGTCTGAAAATACAGCCCTCTCTCTTTTCCTCCTTACCTACATCTCTAAAAATGGTGGTTCAACCGTTGATGATCCAGATTTGCTGCGGTCATGACGCGTTACTAAAAATGTGGGCTGGCTTTAAGTTGATCTCCTGGCAACGTTCCGCCCACGGCCCTATCGTCCCCTATCAGAAACGTTGCTGTATCAGAAACAATGCGCAACGTTTTGGAAGTCATGGTCTGTGTTTACATTAGCAAGCATTGCTAACACTCAGAGCTAACGCTGTACTGGAGATGTGTAAAAAAGCTGGATATAAAAGGTTGTGGTAAACCCGCGGAGAGAAAGCGTTTGAGCTCCATACTGTTTCAGAAATATCCTTGTTTGGAACATAATATGGCTTTTAATCATCGCAGCGTTTAGCTGAGTTTTTGCTGAGTAGATACTCTTCTCTCTGCAGCTCACTGTTTGCATGCTCCAAAGGGGCGTGGCCAGCAGCAGCTCGGTTACATTTAAAGGGCCAGACCCAGAATCAGCAATTGTAACCGGGCTGAAATAGAGGGGTATGAGGCATGGCTACAATGCATGATCTGTTTGGTATTTTGAGCAAAACACTTCATAAGGCGCTTTCACACCGGAGTACTTTTCCCTACTTTTCCCGTTTAGTTCCGATAGTTCCTGGGATTTTGCGTTCACACCAAAAATAGTACTTAGTTCATGAAAACGTTTACCCCCTTTTTAGTGCCTGCTAGAGAGGTGGTACTATCCTGGGGAGAAAAAAGTTCAAATTTCTGATTGGCTGGCGAATTGCAAACCACGCCCCTAAAACTCTGAAAAGTTTTTGAAGCCGCCATTGTATTTGCTGGCATTAGCATTATTAGCATTAGCATTAGCCCCGCGCACCAACCGAGAGAGAATAACTTATGGCAACACAAAAAAATACATTGGAGCGTGAGTGATGAGGAGGTGTCGGCGTTCTGCGATTTACTCGGAATGCTTCAGTAGAAGCTGCTGGGAGTCCCAGCAGCTTCTACTGAAGCCAGTCCCCATCTCCGGGGACTTCGAGTGCAGTATACGCCGTGAAGTTGTTTGCGGCCTGCCAGTAAACCCAAAGCAGAAGAAGAAGAAGTGACATCAGCGGCTTCATTTGAGTAATCTTCCCTCAGGGAACTTATTCCGGTGTGAACACGATCGGCTCTTAGTTCCATGGGGGTACTAAGTGCTGGGAACTAAGTACGACAAAGTACTTGGTGTGAACGCGGCTATTGACATGTTTTTTTATAGATCTGAGACCTAGAATATATGCCTAAAAATTGTATAATAGGAGACCTTTAAATAAACATTAATAAAATGGCTAGTAAAAGACACAAAACATTTCAATTTTTGAAAGAAAAAAACTACAAGATCTTCAAAACCTTTTTGGCTTTTTCTTCCCAAAAAGTCACCTGGCTGATAAACAGGTGTGTCACTCAGCTTTCTGTTGTGATGCAGTTTCAGATCGACGACGGCAGGAATCCTAAAGGTCGAGACAAGGCCATCGTCATTCCGGCTCACACTACCATCGCCTTCAGCATCTGCGAGCTGTTTGTCCGACTGGATGGGCGACTGGGTAAAAGAAACACCTACTCTAACTCAACATTAAACACACACAAATTCTCCTTATCTTTATGAAAATGATTGTTGAAACAACTTCTTGTGTACAGTGTAGAATATTGAATAAAACATTGAAAAAAGTTTGAAAACCAAACATATTCTTCAGTTCTGTTACAGTGCTGAAATTAGAAACCACTCCCTTGAATTAAATAGTTTTTTCTTTCCAGTGTTTTTCTATCACCGGCTCTAATCTACTAATGACATTGACATGAAAGTCAACAGAGCATTTAAAGGATAAGGAGTAGTTTGTGCGTAAATTGAAGGTTTGAATCCCTTCATGGGAGCATCAGCACCTGAGGCTCCTCTGCAGTCTTCATGCTTCACATTCTTATAAAACTATAACAATGTCTGCACTTATAAACATGAAAAGGATCTGTTCCTCCTCTAGAGTTACGGTGTCATTATGACTTATGACCAAGCAACAGTGGCACCTGAAATTACACCCTTTACACAACTTAATACTGCAGATAGTGTATTGAGTTTTAAAGGATAAAGGGCCTAATGGGTAAGGTGTCTGACTTCAAATCAGGAGATTGAGGGTTTAAGTCCAAATTTCCCTTTGTGGTTAAAAGCTCCAACCTTATTTGAATCAAAAGTAAAGAAAAATGGTTGCTTCCATGTTGAGCACAGTGTTAAACAGCTGCTATTAAAACACTCACAAGCAAAAGCAATGATCAAACATTCGAGCAAAACCTAAAAGGAGTTAACATATGAATAAATATTCAAAATGGATCCAAGGTTTTTGTTCTTGACCCCAATCTATATTCATTTTTTTCTTCTTGGTCAGATATTTGTGTAGCCCCGGAGTCTCAGGGTGGGTTTGAGCGGGAGCAGATCCGGGAGCAGCTCGGTGGTTACATTGGTCACTTCTCGATGGGTCGTCTTCGCCGCTTCCTGTCTGGAATAATCTATGGAAGCCCTTTTAGAGCAGGTATATTTATTGCCTTTTTACAAAATAAAACAAAAGTCTTTTACTGCATGTTTGCCATTTTTGCTTTATCCATCCACTGTGTAGATAACCAAACGTTTGAGGAGCTAACCCACTCCGACACATACATGGATGACATGGTTACAGACTACTATGAGAAATCTGCCAGCATGACGGACGTGTCCACTGCCTACCTGAGAGAAAGCAACCACACACGGGTCAACCTCCTCAAACACAACATCCCCAAGGGGCCCTGCGCGCTCTGCGGCATGGGACCCCAGAGGCGGGAAACTGTGTACGGCTGTCTGGAGTGCACGACCGGCAGACAGAAATACGTCCGGCTGCACGTGGTGCCCTGTTTCGATCTGTGGCACAAAACGCTGAGGTGAAGAAGAGATTGTTCATCCTCTGGTGGTGCAAGATGAGTGCAACTGTTTACAGTTTTGAAATGTTTGTTCTTGTAAACTTTAAAATAAAAGACACGGAAACTTTCCTTGGGCTTGACTTTTTCTTCAACAACAACAAATTTTCTACTGAGGACCACGCCACGACAGTATGGTGTTTGTAGGTTTAATGGAAGAAGTAACAATTCATTGATATGGAGGGGGTGATGAGATGAGACACTTCAAATATGCACAAGTTAAAGGTCCCATGTCATGGCCATTTCTACTGATCATAATTCCATTGTTGAGGTCTACTAGAATAGATTTATATTGTGCAATTTTCCAAACTCACATTGGTTTCTCATACAGCATCTCTGTATAGTATGTGTATTCACTCTCTGTCCTAAACGGCTTGTTGGAGCTCCTGCCCCCCCCTCCCTGTGAGCCCAGTGTGCTCTGATTGGTCGGGACGTTGCGAGGCTCGCTGCTCAGTGAGCTGGCTTACTGGTGTGGTTTCCGGGTCGGCGATACAGCAGGACAGCGCGAAACTCATCCTGAGCACACACAAACACTCACAGCCAAAGTAAAAACAATAAGTGTGGCTTGATATTGAGGAAGAAAAAGGTTTATAAACGCTGTGAGAATGGGTCTGCGGAGAGCATTTCTCCACGATCCCAACTCGTCTATTACCAACCAGGGAGCTCTATGCAAGTCAATGGGACTCCCTGTTAGTTGAAAATGTACGCTCAAGGTCCCCCCACTGCATTTGATAGTGACGCCAAGGGATCCTGGTTTGTGAGGAGCTACGCGGATTGGTCCATTTTGCTTCCGGGAACCGCATGACGTCATGCGATTCCCGGAAGAAACAAATGGAAAAAGAGAAATCTCCGACGAGGCGTTCTGGGGCAGCATAGACAGGTCTTTTCTGTGTTAGAGTTTTACTCGCTACAGGGTGTACTTTGAGGGTTTTTGACTCTGCAGACCGTTTACATGCATAAAAACCTTCATAACACACAAGGGGACGGGTAATAACCGGAAAAGCATGACATGGGACCTTTAAGTACGAATGGAGACAGAAGAGATGTAGTGATGAAGGGATGAAGGGATGGAGGGTTGTAGGGATGAAGGGATGGAGGGATGAAGGGATGGAGGGTTGTAGGGATGAAGGGATGTCGGGATGAAGGGATGGAGGGTTGTAGGGATGAAGGGATGTCGGGATGAAGGGATGTCGGGTTGTAGGGATGGAGGGAAGGGAGGGATGAAGGGATGTAGGGATGTCTGGATGTAGGGATGAAGGGATGTAGGGATGTCTGGATGTAGGGATGAAGGGATGTAGGGATGAAGGGATAATGGATCTTGGCAAGAAGGGATGAGGGAAAGGAGGGATGAAGGGATGTAGGGATGAAGGGATGTCGGCATGAAGGGATGAGTGAAAGGAAGGATAAAGGGATGTAGGGATGGAGAGATGAAGGGATAAGGGATGTAGGGATGAAAGGATAAGGGATGTCGGCATGAAGGGATGAGGGAAAGGAAGGATAAAGGGATGTAGGGATGTAGGGATGAAGGGATGGAGAGATGAAGGGATAAGGGATGTCGACATGAAGGGATAGAGGGCTGTACGGATGTAGGGATGAAGGGATGGAGGGATGTAGGGATGAAGGGATAAGGGATGTAGGGATGAAAGGATAAGGGATGTCGGCATGAAGAGATGAGGGAAAGGAAGGATAAAGGGATGTAGGGATGAAGGGATGGAGAGATGAAGCGATAAGGGATGTCGACATGAAGGGATAGAGGGCTGTACGGGTGTAGGGATGAAGGGATGAAGGGATAAGGGATGTAGGGATGAAAGGATAAGGGATGTCGGCATGAAGGGATGAGGGAAAGGAGGGATGAAGGGATGTAGGGATGAAGGGATGAACAGATGTAGGGATAAGCTATATAGGGCTGAAGGGATAAGGGATGTCAGCATGAAGGGATGGGGGAAAGGAGGGAGGAAGGGATGTAGGGATGAAGGGATTGGTGGATGATGGGATGTAAGGATTGAGGGCTGTATGGATGTGGGGATGAATCGATGAAGGGGGTCGATGGGTGGAGGGAGGAAGGGGTTTGGCTAAGTATGAGGTAGGAAGGGAAATGTATGAGTAGAAGGGAGAGGGAGGGCGGGTTGAGAGAATGGAGACAAGCGATGGCCGGATGTTTGGGTATAGATAGACTAAGCCATGATTAGAGATGGGGTTGAGGCATGCTCCTGAAGCTAAGTTAACAAATCACATGATTTTTGGCTGATGAGGCCGGGGGTGCAGTTGGCACAGTCTTTGGCTAGGTGGTGCTGTGGAACAGTGAGGTACGCCGTCACCGAGGAGACGTTGCTGTTGTCGGACTTGGTGAGGAGGCTCTTCGGGAACTGGACCTTGGGTTGGGATGAGCTGTCTGTAAAACATGAAGGCGTTTGATTACATCTGGACACAGTATGTTTCGAATGTGTAAAGTGATTCTGATTTTGTTAGACCATCAAAGATAAGTGATAATATCTATTTTGAAAAAGAAAAAGACCAAAGGATGTTGGTGTCCTAAATTTGAATGTATCTGAGAAACAAAAACAGTATCATAGTTCACCTCTATAGTCATATTAGTGGTGACTGTGTCCTATTCATATTTAAAATGTAGATATGTTTGCAGTGACTCTGCTATTTCTTTATCTAGACAATCAATCCCTTCAAAATTAAATTGTAAAAATCTAAATTTCAACTGGTTTTAGCTTAGTCAATTCACAACAACATGTAAATAAATGTTAATATTTTTCCTCAATGTATAATGAAACTAAAATGGAGCTGGTAGAGAGTGAAGGGGATTTCTGAACCTCACCAGGTAACTTCCCGGTGATGAGGACGGAGTCTTGGTACAGCCAGATGTTCCCCTGACTGTGAGGGAGCAGCAGCAACGTCACAGCAGAGAAGACTGCAAACAGAACACACACTCTTCATTATAAAACCTTCCAAATGTCTTTCTAAGAGACAAAAGACACCATTAAAGAACTGACAGGAATCACACGTAATCTATAATAATCCGTTGACAACAAACATGGAAAAAACAGATGTTATTTGTATTTTAAAAGTGATTTAATGAGTAAGGAGAGAAGTATTTGTGTCATTCTCCAGTTTTTATTTCCTAACACGAGCTGTTTATGTAGATCTGTAACACCGCCAGCAGGTGGCGATGCTACCTCCTCTTCTGAGGGGCAGCACAAAAGGGAGGCGCCTGTGATCATGCAGAGCAGCTCTCCAGATGACACTCTTTCATCATCCCCCCTCCTCCATCTTTGATGTAAACACCACCTCCTTTCTTTTTCTGTCCATTTCAGAGAGGAAGTGGACAATAGACCCGTGCCCCTTTTTTCTTCTACGCCAACATGAGATCTGTGTGGCGGTGGAGCCCCCACCCCCCTCCTCATGTGATTGGGCGCAAGACAAAGACAGTTTTCTGAGGCAGGAATATGTTCCCCCCCCCCCCCCCCCCACGCTGGAGTCAGACACATGCTGCTGTAAAGAAAATCAATCCAATGACGGGGTCCCGTTACACTTGAACATAAATCGCTCCGTCATGAACAAACCTCTGTGACACGCTGTGTGTTGTCGCAGACACTTCATTCATCTGTAATGAACATAAATAAAGCAGGTTGCAGGCATAAATCACAAATGGCTGCACAGCATATTTTAAAATCGGACAGTTATAGTGTTATTTAACCTTTAACAGACTCCTACAGTAATATAAAATAATGTTTGTGGGAGAGAAATGCGTCCTTGAGCAAAACGTTTTCAATTGAGTACTAGAATGAGCTAAATGGCTTAATTAGGTTTTTGTTTGGTCCGATCGATCCTTGTTGGAAAATCCCCTTCACCGGCAAGGGGGGGTTAGGGTCAGCTGTGACCTTGGGGCTGGTCTGGATTCAGCGATTAGCATTTTAGCAGAGAAGCCAGATTCAAAGGTAGAATAATGACAACATTTGGGCAAATCTTTCCCTCAGAAATCGGACATATTCTTCAATAGCCAAAGGTTTTTATAAGTTGTTGTGGGGTGACTCACTGGGTCTCTTGGTGGAGCTCCAGGGCAGGGGGCTGGGGACGTAGCCCTCCATGTTGCCCAGCAGAGTAAGGCTGAGGCCTGGGCTGTACGCCACCCACAGCAGAACCTCCCCCCTCTCCCCCGTTCGGACGGAGCTCCTCAGGGTGTGGTTTAGGTAAACGTCCACTGAAGCCCCCGGAAGCGCCTGGCGGGTCACCAGGTCCCTCACCAGGACCCTCAGGGCAAACTCAGGCTCTGGGGAGAAAATGCCAGGTTTTATTAAAGCAACCAAATGTACAAACTTCCTATTACACTGTCAAAATCCCACAAGGAAATCAATTGTATTAATCAGAGGTGGAACAAGTACTAATTTTAAGTAAAAGTCCTGCAATCAAGATGTTTCTTATGTACAAGGATAAGCATCAAAATATACTTCAAGTACCAAAAAATTGGTCCATTTCAGAATAATAGATATGATATGTTTTATAATGATTGATCATTAAAGTGTTCTCAAAGCTGGTAAAGGTGCAGCTAGTTTGAATGACTTTGTATACTGCAGGGTAGCTTGTGAATTTACTCCAGGTGGAACTAAAGTCTGATTTAAGGCTTGATTAGATTTCACATCATTCATCCACATCTGTGAAGTAACTAAAGGGATTAAATACATGTAGTGAAGTCAAAGTACACCATTTACCTAAGTACAAAGTAGCAAAAAACGGAAGTGAATTCTCTCAAAATGTGTACAAATAAAATAGAAATAGTGCAAGAAGAAACTATATATAAGTAAATGGAATATGAAATATTAGATAAATAATTTGCAAGATGCAAACAGATGAATGTTTATGGATGTTCTTTACAGAGTTCAGGTGTTTAATAGTCTTATGGCCGGTGGAATGAAACTTAAGTACAGTGCTTGAGTAAATGTAGTTACTTAACACCACTGCCTGGCTGCTAGAAGTACTTGATAGTACGTGTTTCTTTGCATGTGTCCTATCTGTATGCAGAGCAGCCTCAGCCACTTCCTCTCAGCAGTACAGCTAACCTTTCTCTCGCCATGAAAAAGTGATGAGGCAGGCACCGCTGCGTCTGTGGCGGGATGGAAATACATCACAAGCGCCATGTTAGACCTTTCTACTTTTTATTGAGTTTCATCCTTTTTCGAATCTCTATCAGAATACACTTTGCCGTCTTATTGAAGTAAATGACTCGGGGAAAGAGGCTTGATTCGAAAGGTTTATGAAATCTCCCTGCTGTTGTTTTTAATATGAATGTTCTTGTAACACACCGTAATCTTTATCAGTATGGTGATACTAAGCGTAATTATATCTCATGTTGGCTGGCACTATATTGTTGTATATTGTACACTGTTACATTGATATTCATACTTTTTTATCTATCCATTGTTATTATGCATATTTATATATTCATACATACACTTTTATTCTGAGATTTTTAAATGTAAGTCAGCTTGTATCTTTTTACAGAAATTCTTATGCTAGTTTATATCTTTGTTTGTATGTATATTTTTAATATTCAAGTGTTAGCTGAGCGTAATAATTTGATTGTACAGTGCAAACTGCCTGTTTTGCTGTATATATATGAATCTTGTCGTGATGTGTAAATCTGACACTAGTAACACCAGAGCCGGAGTGACTAGAGAGAGAACAAATGTCCTTTGTTGTTGTTGTTTAATATGTAAATCCACCATCCATGCTGAGTTGTAAACAACACCCATCAGTGAGCACAGGTACTGTAATACATCACCTGCTCGAACACAAAGATAAAAACCCTAATCCCCAAACCTCCACATTATGCACCCTCATCCTATTAGCCTGTTGGCCAGACTCATTTTCCATCCATACTATATCCATTATGTTGCCACTGGAGTATTAAAAGTAATTCAATTGCATTTTGGCTGAATTTATAATGTATTTTATAGACACAATTACAGCATGTGCCTCAAAAACATCACATAAAGCTGCAGCACTTTGATGCAAAAACCCCCCCCCCAAGGCAATGAAACAATATGTTTAAAACAAACAGCATGCTCTCCTCCACGATCAAGTTATGAGTCACACTGTTTCCTGTGTTGCAGCTCATTTCCATTTCCCCCTAACAATGCCTGAGTGACGGGCAGCTCCTTTCTGTTTTTGTTTACCTTCTATCACCGCGGTGGTGCTGGGAAACCTTCCCGGGGCGTTGGGTTCGGTGGCGGACTGCTCTCCGACCACTGCGACGGTGAGGCCATTGTCCCCGGGTGAGGAGGAGGGCAGGCCGCCGCCCTACTCCGCTGCTCCCACCGCCTCATCCAGGCAGGAAATCAGGAGCAGCGACGGCAGAAAGAGCAGCAGCGGCAGCGGCAGCACGGAGCGTTCAGCAGCGGGCATGGCGAGAGCAGGCTCACCGACATACCGGACCGAGAGAATCGAGCTCGGGGGGAGAAGAGGGTCCAGCAGTGTGTGCTTATCCTGTAGGCCTCACCCGTCTTACGGCTCCTCTTAATGTCGGTGCGCACTGAGGGGGGAAAGCCCCGTGGAGAAAGGATGCGCTGGTGCTGAGGCTGGGCGTGTGAACACAAAGATCGTTTATATTGGGGTGATGTGTCACGCGTTAAATAAATACAGTACATGTTTGTTTTTTTTGCACAGAATGTACTCACACTATCTCATTGCATTTAAATCTGTAGTTTTAAAAAACTGCAGCTACTTTGCACACTTTAAGAATTGAATAGAATATATAATTGTTTTGGTAGTACTCAGTCAAAATCAGTTCAAAAAAATTCACTGCTTTTTCTCTCTTTTATAATCATTTTTAATCCATCATTTTTTTTGTAGATGTTACATTTGATCAATTTGACGACCATTTCTGTACCAGGAAAAATGTCCAGAATGAGAGGTCCCTCGGTATAGATGATCTTTGGTGAGACGGGAGCTGCTGGTACCTCCTCGTGGTCTTTCGCCCTCTGTCGGTCGCTGAGAACCCTCCATCCTAGTTTTATCCTTGTTTGACAACATTTGAAAATCCTCCAATCAGGACACATAACAAGACTGATGGCCAGACCATTTTTACTTGTCAAGTCAACATTAAAACATTCAGTAAAGAAGTAATAATCAGCCCTCAAAGTTATTCAATTTAACTAAGTATAAAAATATCTTTAAAGTAACAGCCCAGACAAGTCGATACAGATTGATTGAAATGTGTGTAGGCTTCCTATTTCATGTTTGAAAGGTGTTCACCCCCTGTCTCATGTCTGCATTTGCTTCCTGTCTCTGTGTTGTCCCTCCTGTCTGATTGGTTTCACCTGCTGCCCCTGTGTCTCAGCTTGTCAGCAATGTGTACAGTTGATGTTTGAAATGCTCAGTTCTTCACTTCTTTATACAGGTGGAAATGTGGAAATTGCTCTACAACGCCTGCCGAACCTGAGCATGTGTGCTATTGAGATACCACAGGTAACATTTTAGAGAGCGTAACTAAGTTGTCTGTTTAGAGAATATATATTTTTCACATGCCATGACATTCAATATTTGTTTATCACACTAGGTGTCAAGACAGATGCAGGGCTGAATATGAGTGACTATAGATGAGGCAAATACAGCACTGAGTGTTTTTTGTTGTTGTATGAATTCATTTGTAAAACTTATGGTAATATTGTTCATGAAAATAAATACTGGTGTATAATGTTTTATGCAATCTTTCTTTTCATTCTGTCATTGTACATGGCGTTACTATATTATATTATATACTACACGGCAATGGCACCCCATAGTGTTGACTACAAATTATCCACACAACCTTCAGCATATCCATCAGACATGAATAATCATGACACATTTTATACAAACTTCCAAAACTTTAATCGGAAAAACAAACATAACAAAGTAACTATACTAATATTTGACATAGGCTTTTGACTGAATATCCTTTGGAATTCTTCCAGGCGTCACAGGTTTCTAGCCTACAGAAGTTTAGTGAGCTGGCCCAGGATCAGAGTAGTCATGCATCTGCGTTGTCCTCGGGGAGTTTCTTGATCCCAAAACGTCTGTGCCGCGTTCAGAATGCAGTCAAAATTGAGCTGCGTAGCATATTTTGTGCTGGCCTCCTCCCTGTCAGGTCCTCTGGGACGGGTATCTTCAGAACCTCCTCTGTGAATGGGGCGGGGTCCACAAAGACTAGATCAAAGATGAGGTCCATTAAGTCGTCAACGTAACCTGTGAAATATAAAAAAAAAAAATGTTTGGTTTAGATTGTTATATGCCTGTGAAAAGACAAAGACTGAACGTTATTTCTACATTTATATATTTTTTTGTGCCGTTTCTGCAATACATACTTTTTTTTTTTTATAATTACATTTTTTTTTTTTAAGGACGATATTAAGTAGAAAAATGAACTCAAACACGTCATGTTACAATTCCTTTGCTGCTTGCTACCAAAGGAAAACTCGCGCGGCTCTCATGTCAGGGGTACTTGAGTGAGTGACATGCAGGCTCTGCATGCACAGCAAACCACCAATCACAACCATTCTTGAACAGATCACAGAGCTAGCTCAGCTTGTTGCTCTGATAACTTAAAATCCTTCATCCGGTTAAATATTGTTAACAAAAATACCAATTGTATAGCATTAAAGTTCAAGAAAGGATGGTTTGCGGACAAAAAAAACGGTCTTTTCTTCAATTCCTGTATTTTTTCATATCGCAGGGGAAGAAAATATCGCAATGTCCGTTTTTTCCAATATCGTGCAGCCCTATTTTCTATGCAAGTCTATTCATTTACTTCCACATTTATCTACCATTGTTGTTGTAATGCTGTAGTTTGGTTTGAAATGTAAAATATCCAATCTAACGGGTACATTTTGTTGTGTAAATAGTTGTATAATAAATCATTTGAACACTTACGGAATGTGGGGTCAGTCTTTACAGCTTTTGCTCTGCACTCTCTCTCCCTGGCCTCTGGGGTCTGCAGTTCATACGGAGGGTCTCCAGTGGATGAAGTGGGGCGTTCAGCCCTTTCATTATAGTGTATGGCTGCCAGGTACAGTCTTTCATTTCCGTAATGAGAAAAATGTAAATAATAGCAAAGGATGTACAAATTGTCATTAATTATAAGTAACTATGGTTTATTTTACCTGCACAACATTCCAAGAAATGGAAACACGACATTTTGTGGGGCAAAGCGTAGGATGGCGCTGTGGAAGGCCTTCAAAGGTGAAGTCTGGTGGTGGGGGCTGAGTTTCTCCACATCCTTCAAAACCCTCTCGTTTGAGAGCACTTTCTCCAGCTTGTGAAAGGCCTGCGTTCCTAAGAATTAGAAGTCATATTTATTAGTTATTATCTATATTTGAAATGTTCATGCTGTGTCTGACAACAACCCTTTATTGTTTGTCCCTTACAAAATATTTAAGAGCAACGTGAACCACATACCTGCTGCCAGCCATTCTCCTTTATCCCTGGTTACGGGCAGTGGATGAAGGCATTTGGGGAACAGGGGGTCCTCATGACCCTGCACATGGTTCAGGATGGACGTCCATTTGGCCACTCTCTCAGGCCCGGTGGTGGAAGTTGCTGCAGTCCAGTATATATGCTTTCTGATACTCTTCAACCACTCTCGAAGCTGTTCGCAGTCCCTCTTCTTTGCAGCCTTAAGCAGTTGTTTAGAAATCCCTAAAAATACAATTAACATGTCGTTAATACACATACAAATTGACTCAAAATATTATTTCATTTCTGTGATCGTAGGGTTTATGTCTAAATAAATCCGTTAATTAATTTAGAATAAAATCAAAACGGAAATTGTGTCATTGCATTACAATAAACGTTAGAGAACAAATTACGATATCAGAATATGTGCAAAGACAAAGCGTTTGTGATCGTGTTGTATCTTTGTTTTGATCATAATTAAAAATACCTTTCTCTATGTGCCCGACTTCAATGAGCTGGGTGATGCTGCTTTCCCTGAGGAATTCCTGAATGTGTCGATGTCGGTCTGTGACAATACAGTCCGGAGTCACACCACGTTCCTTCAACCACTCCAGACCCCTTTTCAGGCCCTCTTTCTCCATGTGTTTGCTTCCGCCAACCTCATTGCTCTGTCAGGACACATACAAATAAACATTGATATGTGCATTTGAATGAATACACACGTTGAAAAAACACCTCACTAAAAATGTAATTTCATCCAACTTACCTGAACCAACTGCAGGTCAACGACTTTGTTGTTCTTGAGGTCCATCAAAGTGTAGCTGCCAAACTTTGTGCCTGTGAAAAGATGTTTTACAATCTTTACATCGGGTGAATTTATATTATTGATTGAAGTGTTTTAGCATGTTTTTCAGACACCGTCAATTTAACAATCCCACATAATCCAACACCTTTCTGAAATGTGTAAAATGTCAATAATATATAAATATTATATACCTGGAGAGACAGCCTTCATATCTCCACCAACGACCACCTTCTCCTCTTCACGGAGCTTCCGCAGCATGTCTTCCTGTGAGGTTTTCCAGTAAGATACGATCGCTGGCTCGATGAACATCCTGGCATGCCTTCGAAAGGTGTTGTATTTGAAGAGCTGCATGTTCATTGCTTTGAAGACCTAATGGTGGTTTAAAAAAATAGCAAGAATACATTTTAATCTAAAATATCGCCTGTAGATTCAACCAATAATAACACATATAGCTTATATATCACACAAAGCGTAATGGAAATAAAAGGTTTGTTATGGGAACTGGGGGTCGCTGGGCAACGAAACTCACGCACTCTTAGCAATGGTGACCAACCAACGAGAGGGGGATATGAAAGATTAGTGGCTACAAACAGTCACGCCATTCAGGGGACCCTGGAAAGTGCAAATGAGATTCCCTTTTTTTAAACATGTTAGCATGAGTGCTTACTCTACAGTGACCCATTCACACCTCTTCTCTCTCTTCTTCTTATTCAACAACATTATTTGCATTTTCAACCATTATCTAAACTGCCGTTCATTTACCTTTCCAAGTTTGTAGAAAGATACCCCGTTGACGTACGTTGCAGCTGATAGCTGCAGGTTTCCAGCTGGAGTACTCCCCAGAATAGGCTGGCTATTCCAATGTCTCGCAAACTGACAATGGGGGCAGAGCTGCTGCACTGATATGAATGTACCCATCTTTGTGGTTTGTACATCACACACACGCCTGCACACAGGACACACTTCAAAAAGCTCCATGAGGCAGGTCTCATACACTATGTATGTGTTGATCTTATGGGGGGGTTTTGGTGCTTGAACGCTGAAATAAAAAGAGATGTTATGAGCCATCACACAGAAATGTAAAAGATGTATGTCGTTTACAGAAATGTATACTTGACATTTTTTAAGGGTTAGACCGTTAAATGTTTGGTGTTGTGGACTTGTATTGCTTTAGAGCTGTTTTGTGTTTCCCTAGCAATCTTGGAATGATGTACAACAAAAACACAATACATAGACCCATAGGGATATTTGAGTAACTCACAACATGTCTGTTGTTTCTGTATCATCTGCTATTGACTCTGTTGGATCATAGGTAGGATCCTGCGAGTCATCACTCTCCATAGTAGGGATTCCCTCAAATGGATCTTCGTCTTCCTCGTCTTCCTCCTCAGAGTCTACACTGGACCTTTTGGATGGTCTCTCTATGGGGTCGGTAAGTAAATCTGGCAGGGGCGCTTCCAACGGAACAGTTTTCGTGCCTACACCAACGTTTCTGTGGGAAGCTTGAGCCTGGACAGCTGTAACATAACGGTATTTCACAAACAAAATAAGATAAAACTAATAAACAATATTTACAAGCACACAAAAAACATTTGTAAAACGGGCTTCTTACCTATACTTCGAGAGGGAGTACGAAGAGTCCTCCAGGAAAGCTGTGTCCTAACAGAACGCTGCGGTGGGGGGTCAGTCTGACAGGCAGCATCCACCTTTATACCAGGTATATGGCTGATATCTTTTGATGTGCTGGCCTGTATAGAACAAACAGAGTTATATTCAGGATGAGAAAATTGTATTTGAATAATTATAGTCTGAAATCTCCAAAACGTTATAAAAGATAGCGCTACAAAAACAGATTTGAGCTATAGAGAGCTGGATTACTCGGAACTCAATAGGAGACTGAATACTTGTGTTATTGGCTATAGTAGCTTTATAGCCGTTACAGCACTATGTCTGAACATGTTAGCAAATGCGTGATAACTTCAATAAAAGCAAAGAGTGCTGGGCTTACAAAATAAAAGGTTATAAAACACTCAACCGATTCCTGTCGAGGGTACGTTAATAAGGCAAAGCTACATGCACGCTAACTCTATCAGGAAAAAACACCGCAAAATACAAAGCAAATATTAATATGGAAAACTTACAGCTTCCAAATTCGTGTCCCGGATGGTTGGAATTGACCCAGTCTTTAGCCTTAGATTGCTAAAAATAGCTAAAACTGCTAGCCACTAATTAGCCTGGTGCTGGAGGCAAGACCCCGTTAACAACAAACTAACGGGGCGTTAGCTCCGTTTTACTCGTGGTGTGTCTACCCCCTGGCACACATAAACACACTGTTGTATCCTAACAATCGTGCACACACACACCCATTTATATTCATGTGCGCAAACAAGTAAACACACAAAAGCTTGTACATTTAACGCTGCAAAAAACGGCATGTCTCATTAGCGTAGCGTAGCTTACAGATCGATGAATCTGATCATTCTTACAGACTACAACCACAAAAGCTTGTACATATAACGCTGCAAAAAACGACACTTAGCTACAGAAGATTACGTTTGTTATTATTACTTACTCAATAGGATTTTAGAGGATAAAAAATACTAATAAATAGGAGAATAAATACTTGTGTTATCCTATAGCGTAGCTTTAGAGATAGCTTTATCAGGAAAAACACCGCTAAATAAAAACTTACAGCTTCAACATTGGATGTGGCCTCACTGACCTGGTCCCGGATGGTGGGTATTGATCCGGTTTTAGCCTTAGTTTGAGGCAAATCCTTTGTTGACTTGATCGAAGTTCGTAAACGAGTCAGTGGTAAAATGTGTCGAACACACACGCAGAAATCTGCTGGAGTCTTCTGGCACATTTCCCTGGAAAATGAACTCTAGCCACAGATTCTTTGCTTTTTCCAGAGGCGGCAGAGCATGCAGTATTTTGTCCTTGTCACGATTATTGCAGCAAACAACAGCGCAATATCTATCTCTATTAGACATCCTGGCAAGAGCAGGCAAAACCACAGATGTGACTGGGGAAACGTAGCCTGCCGACAGCCTATATGCGAATTACAGGTTGGGCAATGGCCGTGGTCGTGGCCCAACCTCTCATTCCCCTGATTGGTGGAGAGTTGACCAATCAGGCGGAGTGCACCTACATTACGTCAAAAAGGTGCAAATAAAAAATCCACCTGTATCAAATCCGTTGCAGCCCCGTTTTTAGAGATTTGGGTATGGAGGAAAAGAGAGAGGGTTGTGTTTTCTGACACTTTGTGAGTTCCCTGGAACACCGGGGACACATATGTATGTATAAAAGACATCACAAAGTGCATTTTGCATGATAGGTCCCCTTTAAGTTGTTACTTCAGTATTATTTTGCATTGTAAAATGCACAGTATGGATTTTGTTGTATCATTGACATCAACCAATTTATACCTGTGCTGTGTGTTTACTGTTGCTGCCAGATGCTAAATTATTTAGTGGGAGTTTCAGGTTGAACTGCAGGAGGGATCGTGTGAAGAGCACCTGCCTGGTATTGTACTGTTCCAAGTGTTTCATTTCTTTTGAGCAGGACTTTGTGCTTCCACTGTGTCTAATCAAAAATGTGTCTAATCAAAAATCAAAACTAATGGTTCTTTCCACTGAAGTGAAGTTACTTGCACTGGGGTAAATAACAGTACAATTCTGAAATACTTGTACTTTACTTAAGTATTTCCATTTTATGCTACTTTGTTCTTTTACTCCACTACGTTTAGTTATTACCTTTATTTACTTTACAGATGTGGATGAATGACGTGAAATATAATCAAGTGTTAAATCAGACTTCAGTTCCACCTGGTGTAAATTCACAAGCTAGCTACACCTTTACCAGCTTTGATAACACTTTA
Source organism: Dissostichus eleginoides (assembly GCA_031216635.1). Taxonomy (NCBI): domain Eukaryota; kingdom Metazoa; phylum Chordata; class Actinopteri; order Perciformes; family Nototheniidae; genus Dissostichus; species Dissostichus eleginoides. The sequence continues at coordinate 1,002,992 of CM062287.1, read as the reverse complement.
ATGCATCGCTATTAGTGATGCATTAAAGTGTTATCTATGATATGTTTTGAATATAATTAGTGATTCACTAATTATATTCAAAACATATCATAGATATCATTCTGAAATTGATCAATCTGCATAATGAGTACTTTTTAGAATATTTCAATGTTAATACTTTTGTACTTTTATTTGAGTAACATTTTGGTTGCAGGACTTTTACTTGTAACAGAGTATTCCTGAAGTCTGGTACTTCTACATTTACTTAGGTACACGATCTGAGTACTTCTCCCACCTCTGCAAAGGAAACATTTATAATATCTCTTCTTCTAATGGAAATGTGCAATTGTTTCCTTATGTTACTGTGGTTCATTTTAAATGACTTTTATATGTTAATATTTCATTAAATATACTTAACAACGTTTTTGATACAAGCATTTTTGACACAACAAAACTTGTTAGACCTTAATAATTATAGTGTCTTGCCCATCTAAATTTATTGTAATACTGTACTAAACAATACATAGATATACCCTATAATGTATGTTTATTTAATGAAATATATCTATAATACATCGTAGGAGTATTATTACTGATATGGTTTATTTCCACTCGTTTCCCCTCCCTGCCGCTAGAGGGCGCAGTGGTTTAAATTTAAATCGCCTCAGACCGGATGTGTAGAGTGTCAACAAAATGCTCACACGTGTGGAGTGGTAGAGGAAGAAGCATGTGATACATTAGCCCTAAATTTACCATAATACGGAGAAATACAAAGAATTAAACATAAGTGCGTGAACAGTTACCAAAATGAAGTTTGCTTATAGGGTAAGTACGCGACTGCTTGCTTGTAGCATCTTTCTGCAACTAACCTTACTGTACGGGAGAAAACGTCACACCAGACTTCACTCAAAATGTGTGCAATTTAATATTTTATTGTATATATGTTAAGGAAAAGAGTGAGAACTACATAAACAAATGTACGATATATTGTGTTAGTATTCACACTTGTATTCGGCTAACGGATATTATAGAAAACCGCATGTTATTGTTTTTAAAAACACTTTTCTGTAACCGTTTTCACTAATAGACGTTGTTAACTTGCCACATGTGTGAATTGAGTTCGGGATGAAGTTCAATTCATACCAGCGAATGTGAATTTTAAGTGATATCTAAAAGAAAAACACTGTCTTTATTGTAGTTTTCCAATCTGCTCGGAGCGGTCTATCGTCAGGGAAATTTGAGTTTCTCTAAAGATGGCAACGCTGTGATCAGTCCGGTTGGAAACAGAATCTCTGTCTTCGACTTGAAAAAGTAAGTATGGTTAAAAACAGACGAGTGTATTTGTATGTCACCGTGATTCTGTGAAGCCCTGCCTGCAAATCTAGGTTCAAGACGAGACAAATTGAAATGATGCATGAACTAACTGGTGTCACAATTTCTCCTTTAGCAACACATCTGAGACATTACCCATCTCCACTGTCAAAAACATCACATGTGTGGGTCTCTCTCCTGATGGGAACATAGCAATCGTTGTGGATGAAGGTATGACTTTCTGTCTCTTTCTTATGTTTGAACTCCAGTCAATGTGCTGTTGCAGGGGAAAAAATGTCTCTATGTTTGTGTCACACAGATGGTGCAGCAGTGTTGGTCAGTCTCATCACCCGAGCCATCCTTCATCATTTCCACTTCCACAAGCCCGTCAGCAGCATCCGCTTCTCACCTGATGGCAGGTCAGGATGAACTTCATTCATGAAATATATTTAAAAATATATCTTCACGTTACTTTTCCTTGACCACCAGTGCAAAATCTAAAAGACATTTAATGTACTGTAAGACAACTCACATCTGAAGAGCCAGAAACAGCAAATGTCAGCTATTATTGGTGAGAGAATCACAAAAACAGTAATTCAAGTTTTTATAATATTAATTGTTGCAGATATACGCACCAAAGACATGTTTTATTCGTGAAAAATAAGTGTATGGACTTAAAATGTCTCATTTGTTGCACTGTTATCAGTAAATGTTGGTATCAGATATGTGATCAGTGCCAGAACAGGTAGAAATGGTCCAAAAAATACCGGATATGTTTAAAGCTTTTTTACATTATGGACTATCTAGTTCCTGACTTACTGGTTACTTAAAATGTATTTCTGCGATATAGTTTTGATACAGTCACCTGAAGTCATGCATTAATAATGCTGAGTTTGAATGTGTTTGTTCCCTTACAGGAAGTTTGTTGTTACAAAGGAAAACGTAGCTCTGATGTACCACGCTCCTGGAAAGCAGCGCGAGTTTAATGCCTTTGTGTTGGACAAAAGTTACTACGGGCCCTACGATGAAACCACCTGCATCGACTGGACGGACGACTCCAAGTGAGTCAAAGTTTATTAGCCTTAACAAAAAGCTGCGAAAAACAAAATGTCTCATTGTTGTAACATTTCCCTTTTAGATGTTTTGTAGTGGGCAGCAAAGACATGTCCACGTGGGTGTTCGGTGCAGAGCGCTGGGCCAACCTCATCTACTACTCCCTCGGGGGACATAAGGACGTCATCGTGGGATGTTTCTTTGAGAAGGACAGCCTGGATGTGAGTTTATGTTCACTCTCTTGTCCTTTGTGACTTAAGCTGTAAGGGACATGTTGTTTTGCATGAAGAAAAGACCTTAAAAGTGTCCCTTTGTTTTCAGCTGTACACGGTGAGCCAGGACGGGACACTGTGTGTGTGGGAGAGTGACACGGAGCTGGACGGCCTTGTCCTCACAAAGAAACAGGACAAACCCAAGCCTCCAAAGGAAGGGGAGGAAGAGGAGGACGACGATGAGGAGGAGGGCAGGGTGGAGGGACAGGAAGGAGAGGTCATCAGAGGGAAAGCTGAGGCTCCAAAAGACAAGGGGGAGACCAAAAACGTTCGATTCAGGCAGATGAGCAAGTAAGACGCTTCTTGTTTTCCTTTCATTATTTTGATAGAAAATAGCCCCTAACAGTTGTTCACAGGCAGAAGTCCTTCCAAAACACTGTAAGGTTCATACTGTGCCAATCATCCTGCTCTCCATTAGGCGTTTGGCTCTGTGCAAAGAGCCGGTTCATCTGTCCTTTGGCTGCTCTAAGCTTAGAGCTAATGTATTTGAGTCCTTTTTTCTCCTCGTTAAATGCTTTTCAAACTTCTCTTTTTCCTCTTGTAGGCACTTTTTCAACAAGGAGGGGGATTTTAACAACTTGACGGCTGCCACCTATCACAAGCAGACCCACATCCTGGTCACAGGTTTCGCCTCCGGGATTTTCCACCTGCACGAGCTTCCAGAGTTCAACCTTATCCACTCCCTGAGGTGAGAGACAAGTTGTTTTTTGTATGTCTGCAGCAGCGACAAATCCCAGAACAAAGATGTCTACATTCATGTCATATATTTTGTTGAGTTACACTTCTTCTTGCAGTATTTCCGACCAGAGAATCGCCTCAGTGTCTATAAACAGCTCTGGAGACTGGATCGGCTTCGGTTGCTCAGGTAAGAACCTCTTTCTTTGAATATTTTCTTAACTCAAAAAGTACCTGACTTCTAAAAATACAAGGTTTGTTGTTTCAGGGATGGGTCAGCTGCTGGTGTGGGAGTGGCAGAGCGAGTCGTACGTGTTCAAGCAGCAGGGACACTTCAACAACATGTCCTCGCTGGCCTACTCTCCAGACGGACAGTACATCGCTACAGGAGGAGACGACGGAAAAGTGAGTCCTTCTTACTTTAAAGGTCTCCTATCATGCAAAGTACACTTTTTCATGTCTTTTATACATTAATATGTGTCCCCGGTGTGTCAGGGAACTCACAAAGTGTCAAAAACACAACCCTCTCTCTTTTCCTCCGTACCCCAATCTCTAAAAACGGGGGTACAACGGAGCTGATCCAGATTTGCTGCCGATATGACGTAATATCAGAAATGTGGGATGGCTTTACACCCACGGCCCTATCAGAAACGTTACTATCAGAAACAATGCGCGACGTGTTTTGGAAGTAATATGGTCTGTGTTTACATTAGCAAGCATCGCTAACACTCAGAGCTAACCTGTACTGGAGAGAGTACGTGTAAAAAAAGCAGGGAATAAAAACGTACTCACCTTGTAGTAAACCCGCAAGAGAAGAAGCATTTGAGCTCCATACTGTTTCAGAAATAATCCTTGATGCGGTTTGGAACATGATATGGCATTTAATCACGGCAGCATTTAGCTGTATCTGGGTAGAATTCTTCTGCATGTGTTTTTTTTTTTAAGCTAAGGACCCAGAATCAGCACCTCTAACAGGCTGAAATAGAGGGGTATGAGGCATGGCTTCAATGGGTGATCTGTTTGGTATTCTGAGCAAAACACTTCATAGACATGTTTTTTATATATCTGAGACCTAAAATATATGCCTAACAATAATATAATAGGAGACCTTTAATTAAAAATGTTTACCGTGGATTACATAAGGGATTCTGATCATGTCAACACGGTGTTCTCTTCTCCCCAGGTCAAAGTGTGGAACACAAACAGCGGCCTTTGCTTCGTCACCTTCACAGAGCACACCAGCAGCGTCACTAAAGTCACCTTCACCTCCAGCGGCTTCGTCATCGTCAGCGCTTCTCTGGACGGGACGGTGCGAGCGTTCGACCTGCACAGGTGACCCACGGCAACGCTGGTCCCCTTCCAACTCCTAATGGAGACACACTGACAGCAGAAACGTCTCTGTGTCTAAAGGGAAACGACTTTTAAATGTCAGTGTGTACTTTTTGTGATTACAGGTACAGAAACTTCCGGACGTTCACGTCTCCGCGGCCTGCGCAGTTCTCCTCCCTCGCTGTAGACGTCAGCGGGGAGCTGGTGAGCGCCGGAGCTCAGGATTCATTTGAGATCTTTCTGTGGTCCATGCAGACAGGCAGACTGCTGGAGGTACGCACACATTCATATATATATATATATATATATATATATATATATATATATTATACCTGGGTTCTACCACATTTCTGTTTTAAAGCAAGTCTTTTATGCTTTTAGATTGCTGTTTCATCTCCCTGTTAATACAGGACGGTGCTGGAAATGTTGTTTTTGAAACACTTAATGCAACATTGTTATTGTAAATGTTTGGATCACACAAGTCTGACACAGTGCTGATAATCCCCCACTATAATCTGACCCTACTAATAATACCTTTAGTCAACATTAAGCTGTCTTTGGCTCTTTTCTGCTGTAACAAATGTAAATGTCTCCCTCTGTGGGACGAATAAAGTTTTCTGAATATAATACTAATACTATTGGTGCAGTTTAATCAGAAATACCAGCTTCCAAACTCTTCAGCAATTTATTAATTCAATTCTCACATGGCTCATGTTAAAAAATATTCATATTTTTCCCTCCCTGTTATTGATAGGTCCTTGGGGGCCACGAGGGCCCGGTCAGCTGTCTGTGCTTCAGTCCGGTCCACTCCATCCTGGCCAGTGTCTCCTGGGACCGCACTGTCCGGCTGTGGGACATGTTGGACAGCTGGCAGGTCAAAGAGACACTACCCCTCACCTCTGATGGTAAATACACACGCTGAATATTTCATTATACATACAATATGCATTACCTTAATATCTATTATTACTTTGCATATTTTACATTTTATTTCAATGTAAATACTGCTATATTTTACTGTATTCTTTAAATATTTTTTTATAGGGCTGTCAAGTTAACGTGTTAACGCAAAAATTGTTTAACGCCGCTAATTATTTTAACGTGCGATTAACGCATGTGTATTTGTCCTCGGCCCGCCCCGTAGTTTCAGAGCCCAAACGCTTGACGTTGTTCTTGTTGTTGTTAGTTGGATGGTGGGAGATTCTAGCGAGAGATATGGATACAAAAAAAGGTGTTTTAAACAGCAAGCCAAACACACAGCTGATGCTGACAGCCCCGCTCCTGCTGCTCGCTTGCGGCAGACCACGCTTGAAAGGTTGCCGGGGAGACGCCTGGACACGGTGTCTACGAGCAGCAAGCTTTCAACAGCAATAGCTAAATGGGTGGCGGTGGCTACAGCTTGCAGGCCAATTCACATTGTGGAGGACGAGGGGCTGTGTGAGATCATTCGGATCGCATCCAAGGCGTCGACTGCACATCACAGCGCATTATTTTGACCCTAGGTGGGAACTTCAGTCTCATGCTTTGACTGTTATGAAGACAGAGGAGCGGCATCTCGCCGAAAACTGTAAACAGGCTTGTCTGTTTGAGCAACTGGCTCAGTGCAGAGAAGTACACAGGGTTGGGAGAGAGTGTAATGGCTCATTTCCACCGCGCAGGCCTCACTCGACTTAGTACGGTTTTGTTAGGCCTTGTTAGGCCTTGTTAGGCCCGGCTCACTTTAATGCTGTGCTTCCATTACAGTTTAGGAACAGGGGTAGTATCTATAGTAACGCAGTGTAGGCGGAGCCGTGACGTCATCTTCAGAAAAACAACATCAGCCGTTAGCTGTTAGCACTCAAGCTCACAGCTCCTCATATCTGTTCAGAAACTAGACAAAAGTTAAACAAGTACAAACCACAGACTGTCTGTGTCATGGCGAATACAGTCGCTGCTTTATTTATGTCTGTATAGGCCGTTTTTGTGGGTGTGGACGGTCGGAGCATATAGTGCGTTAGCTTAGCCGATCTCCATTCAGAAAACACGCATTTTAAAAGGTTTTTCGCCTGCCGTCTGTCTGCAGACTTGTCAAAGCATTAATTCATGGTTTTTACTAACCGGTATCAGTATGTTGTTACTTCGGCATCATTTTGAAACGTGTATTACAATTAAATCACGGTCAAATATGTTCATCTTGTTGTAGTTGTAGCCCCCCTTGCCAGCGATTCTCTCACTAGTTTAGCATATTCAGCCCGGTTGTTGGCCCGCTTGTTGGCCCGCTTGTTGGCCCGCTTGTTGGCCCGATAGAACCACGATTTTGTCGGGCCAGAAAAAAGGTGAAAAAGTGGCCCCGGGCCGGAACTAGGCCTAGTGGAAACGCAACCAAAAACGGGCCCGACACGGCACGCTTAAACCGCGCTCCGCGCCATTAGAGAGAGAGAGAGAGAGAGAGGTTCCAGGTTGTTGTATTGAGAATATTCAGGAGAATATTTGTCATTGTTCCAATGATAATAAACAAACATTTGCATAAAGTATATTTGTCCACTCATATGTTGATAAGAGTATTAAAAACTTGAAAAATATTCCTCTGCATTTAGAACGGATAAAAAAATGTGCGATTAAATATTTTAATCGACTGACAGCCCTCATTTTGTAATGTTATTATAGTTTTCTTAAAATAGTTTTCTATCTGTGTTTTCTGAATATATATATATAGATATAGATATAGATATAGATATATATATATATATATATAGCTATATATATATATATATATATATATATATATATATATAGATATATATAGATATATATATATATATATATATATATATATATATATATCTATATAGATATATAGCTATAGCTATATATAGCTATAGCTATAGCTATAGCTATATATATTAGCTATAGCTATATATATAGCTATATATATATATAGCTATAGCTATAGCTATATATATAGCTATAGCTATATATATAGCTATAGCTATATATATATATATATATAGCTATAGCTATATATATATATATATAGCTATATAGCTATAGCTATATATATATATAGCTATATAATATATATATATAGCTATATATATAGCTATATATATAGCTATATATATATATATATATAATATATATATATATATATATACCTGTGTTATCTCTGGAGTGTTAAGGGACCTTATTGTATGATGGTTCCAGGTTATAAATAAAGTAGGTTCTGATGGTTCAAAAAGAGAATAAATCCAAGCGAGCGTTGCGATTTTGATCAAATTCTGCTTTATAGTGGATAACAAGTCATTTCAAGGCCCTAAACATGTTGGAATAACACAAGAAACAACGTTTGTCTTTTGCAATGGATAATGTAGAGTATCACTATCTAAGTGATGTCATATTCTGTATATTTTCCTCTCAGGTTTGGCAGTGACGTACCGCCCTGATGGTCAGGAGCTGGCTGTAGCCACTCTGAACGGGGAGGTTTCTTTCTGGAACCCACAAACGGCGACACAAACCGGCTCCGTGTCCGGACGCCACGACCTGGAGACGGGCCGCAAAGAGACGGATAAAATCACAGCCAAGCAGTCCGCTAAGGGGAAGTGAGTGAGAGCTGAACTCATTTCCTTTGGTCCAATCAAAGAGGATAAGGCTTTTTGTGGAATATAAGATTCAGGATGCGTTTCCTCACCTTTGTTCCTCCAGGTCCTTCACGTCGCTGTGCTACTCTGCGGACGGGGAGTCGGTTTTGGCGGGAGGACAGTCCAAGTTTGTCTGCATCTACAACGTGAAGGAGCAGATGCTCATGAAGAAGTTTGAGATCTCCTGCAACCTGTCCTTCGATGCCATGGAGGTACGACTTTCAGAGCAACATCACACACTTAAAGGAATCTTTCATTTACCACAGAAGGATCCAGTGATCACCAATATGCTTACTCAGTTCTTGAACTTGTTTTCCCATGCTGCCTTCAGGAGTTCCTGGACAGACGGAAGATGACGGAGTTCGGCAGCCTGGCTCTGGTGGACGAGGGAGCTGGAGACGGGGAGGGGGTCAACATCAGCCTGCCTGGAGTCAGGAAAGGTATGACATCACTTAAAAGAGCTGTTATGATGTATGATAATCCTTTATTCATCCACAAAAGGGTTAGCATCATTGCCGTCAAGCTGATAATCCAAAATGGTGGTCTATTTTTTATGTCGTGCTCTGTATTCGCTTGTGTTTTTACTCATATTTTCTGTATCGTTTGTTCTTTAAAGGGGATATGAGTTCTCGACACTTCAAGCCTGAGATCCGAGTGAGCTCGCTGCGGTTCTCTCCTACTGGTAGGTTTTCGTTATTAAGTATTGGGCGTGCTAGTAATGTCTGATAAAGAGGATAGAAAGGGTGCTTATGAAATGACAGTTTTGGAAATATAATAATTTAATTATCAAAACACCCTAAAGTTATCGTTTTTTTTGTCCATCCGTCAATTAACACATCAAATTGAATGTCCTCTATCATACTTTGTTATGCAGCTGGCAACAAGTTGAGATAGAATTGAGTTTAAATGTCGATGGGGGGAGTGTGAGATCTGTAAACACGGAGAGAGCAATGGTCACCTTACATACTCTGAATTGTATTTGTTGTCATATTTTTTTATTTAAGTCAATCTAATGGGAAACTGCGGTCTTAAAGGTTTATTAAGTGTTTCCATGTTTTTCTCAGGTCGTAGCTGGGCGGCCACCACCACCGAGGGTCTGCTGGTCTACTCTCTCGACGGCTCTCTGGTCTTTGACCCCTACGACCTTGACATGGACGTGACGCCGGCCAGCATCCGTAAGCAGCTGCGGCTCCAGGAGTGGGCGCCGGCCATCGTGCTGGCGTTCAGACTCAACGAGAAAGCCCTGAAGCAGGAAGTGCTGGAAAAAGTGCCACATGAGCAGAGTGAGTCCATCTCAAATGATAATGAAATGATCTACTCCCTCTGAAAGTGATCAATGATATTTATTTATTTTATCTTCCAGTCCCAGTGGTTTGCAGCTCTCTTCCTGAGATCTACGTGGAGAAGCTTCTGGGCTTCGTGGCGGCGAGTTTGGAGAAGTCGGGTCACCTGCAGTTCTACATGACCTGGGCCCAGAGCCTGCTCATGCTGCACGGACAGAAACTGAAGAACAGGTACGCTCCCAGGCCCTTATTCATTTCCCTTCCCGTCTTCATATGATTATGGGTGACTGATTATCTCTATCTGGTGTGCAGGTCGGGAGCCATACTGCCCACGCTGCAGGCGCTGCAGAAAAGCATCCAGAGACACTTTGACAATCTGTCCAAACTGTAAGTATTAACGTTTTTGGCCACATCAATCCCCACCGTCTTATATCGAGCTTTAATCAACACCACTCTGAAGCCACAAATGAGTTCCCATGTCATTTCCTGTTTTTGTAATGCAAGGATCCCTCCTGAGCCCTGCCACTCTTACCTTTGTTCGTACTATACAGGTGTGACTTTAACATGTATAACATTCGCTACGCCGTGGCCCTGTCGAAGCAGAGGGGCGTGAAGAGGACCGCTGAGGAGCAGGAGGAGGAGGAGGAGGAGGAGGAGGATGAAGAAATGTCCGATAAGATGAGCGTGGCCTCCATCGAGGAGGCAGAGTTGATGCTGTAGATCTAAAGCCAGGAAACATCATTCCAACAACATGGCTGACATCACTGCAAAGAGCAACATATTATTGGACTGTAAAAGCAAACAGATGTTGTCTACTTCAGAAAACATGATTGTAAACTGTTTTTTTTTATTAAATGCATTTTAATGTCTTTGAAAAAGAACTAAGCTGTAAGAGTGCATATCTTAGGTGTCTACCTGGTTGATCTTTTTGGGGATGAACGTTCTAAAAACGGTATTTATAAAATGTTTTAATTGTTCAAAATGTTGCCAAGAGCATTTTTTGGTAGATTGGTGATGCAAAGGCTGGAGGTATAGGATTACATACATTAGTATAAAGCTTTACAGTTTTAACTAGTATAATTGCTTCCTTTTTTATTCACCTTCCCAAATAAAGACCTCAACATACAGTGAAGGATGAATCATTTATACAAGTGATATTTCAAGAAAAGAGTATCAGACCATACCACAGAACTATTTGTAATATTATTGCCTCGACCCCCCCCAAAGTGGATAGAGAACAAAATATATAAGACTTTGTTTTCATATGAAAAAGGTAAGTCCAACCAGAAAATGCACACACTCTAGCCAATTTACTAAAGAAAGACATATCAAAAGAAAACAACTTCTTCAGTCAGTAAGTAGGAAAACGTCAGCTCTATAAACGAACTGATAAGTAGTTTTAAAAGTAATTAATTTAGTTCAAATATTACGTTTGGTTCCTGCATAATATCGTGATTTTACACTCCAGTCCACTTGGCGGCGGTATGGCGCCTCAGAGCTGGTTTGCCAACAACCAATAAACATCAAAGAAGAAGAAAGAAAGCCGGCAACTTTTCCGGTAGTGGCGCGGAAAAGGCGGAGTTTGAGCCAAAATGAGGGAAAATAAGAACATGTCCGAGACCCCCTCTCAAGCGGGAAAAGAAATACCGGCGAAAAAACAAAAACTAAGCAGTGACGAGAACAGTAACCCCGATTTATCAGGAGACGAGAATGTAAGCAGTTCAACTCTGTTGTTTCTTCTGCGACCTATTATCCATCAGTGCTTCTAGCAAGTTAGCATCGTGCTAAAATAGCCAACCGGCTAAAGTGTTTAGCTAAGAGCTTTGTTCATTCTTACCGGCGATTTGTAACTCAGCTGTGATGATAAAAGCTGCCAATCCATCCAAAAAGGTTACACGTGGGTAGCTTCATTGTCGTTTACGTACATACATATATTTGTTTGCAGTAGACAGTCGCAGCATGTCCAACCCAAGGCGATTGTTAGCACTAGAAGCTAATATAAGTTAATCAGGGAGAGAAAGAAAACAACTGTGGAGGATGGAGGACAAACATTCATAGGGCCGTTATTGTCTTTTTGCAAACGTTAACCTGTCAGCAATACATTTCTTGTGCAGAATAAAGTTATTCAGGCAGATTCCACTGGACGTGAAGTAAATCATGTAAATGCAGCAACAGTTTGATGAACCATGTAGTTATCTGCAGGAGAAATATGAAGTCACCCGTATATGCCTTTTGCTTTTGCAGGATGATGCTGTCAGTGTTGAGAGTGGGAACCACGCAGAGCGCCCAGACACCCCCACCAACACGGCCAACGCCCCGGGCAGAAAGAGCTGGGGCAAGGGCAAGTGGAAGTCCAAGAAGTGCAGATATTCTTTTAAATGTGTCAACAGCCTGAGGGTACGTACAGACAACCGCCCAAACAGTGTATTAATCCCAGCTTCTCACATGCTAAACAGCCAGTATTTGTCCCGTGACTTGGGTTAATAATGACATAATGATTTCCACAGGAAGACCACGGACAGCCGCTGTTTGGCGTCCAGTTTAACTGGCACAGCAAGGAGGGAGACCCGCTGGTGTTTGCCACAGTGGGGAGTAACAGGGTAAGCTACTATAATAGGCCATAATTGTTGTTCTATGTGGGATTTCACTTAATGTTTTATTCCATTCTTAACCAGTGCTTTCTTTTCTTCACCAGGTAACTCTTTATGAATGTCACTCTCAGGGAGAAATAAGACTATTGCAGTCTTACGTGGATGCAGATGTATCCTTTCAACAGTTTAAGATGCTTTTAAACGTCCTCATTGTTGCTCAATTTCAAATCTAATCCTCACAGTTTAGGTATGAGTGCATCTCTGCATGCGAGATCACAGCAAGAGTTCTTGTATTTGAATTTCCTTAACTAAAGGTGTGTAAAGACAGATGAGAACTTCTATACGTGTGCCTGGACCTACAACACCAACACAAACCATCCTCTGCTGGCCGTGGCCGGGTCCCGCGGAATCATCCGGGTGATCAACCACATCACAATGCAGTGTATCAAGGTACAGCTCGTCGGGGTTTGCAGTAGTTTGGGTCACCTAGCACACATCTGTCTGAACACACATATAATACTCCATATAAATGTCTCTTAGAAACATAGCACAACAAGTAAGGACATTTGTGTTTGGTAGATTATTTCTTTGTTGTAACAATGCTTCTTGGCATTAAATCAGTATTGTCTGAATAACACTCCCATTATGTGCAATGTCCATACTGATCGCGTTGCCTCTTTTAACTGCACTGTTAGTGTACAGATTTATTATCCTGCTGTTTTATTGTATCTTTGTAATTCTGGCACAACAATTTCCTTCGGGATAAATAATGTCCTATCTTATACTGTGGGAAAGCCTGTTTATTTACCTTTCAAATGGTGCCACATTTGTGAGGAACATGCATTTGTGGGATGAGCAGCAGAGCTGAGTATGTGGGTTGCGTCCATGAAAAATGTGACAAATCTCTGTCAATGCCAACTGGCTTTTTTGTTGCTGTTGACTCTTGTTTGGTGGATTGGATGGTTGAAGCCGGATGAAATAAGACATATTGGCAGTTTAACAATGTATTCATTTAACAAGCAGCCTCAGCAGCGTGTTGAAGATCCATACACAGCCACAGCAGCCTCTCCTCCTCATGCTGCTCACCAGCCTGCTCACACACTACTGTGGGATGGTCCATTCTTCAACCAGCATTTCTCAGCCAACGTGGTTGTGTTGGTAACTCTGGCAGGTGCTTCCAATCAGGCGCCTGATTGGAAGCACCTGGGGGGACCAGCAGCTCAAAACAAGACTCAATAGCAAAAAAAAAAAAGGGAAATGAACAGGCTTTCCAACGGTATAAGATTTAATTAAGCATTGTTACAACAAAGAAATGATCTACCCATTTCATTATTTTGTGTGCATTGTTTAGTTGTAGAACTCAAACTGAAAGTATTCTTCTGCACAGTTCAATGTTCAAGGCATGTTTTATATTCTATAGGATTCATTTGAGGAACCATTTCACACAGCTGGTTATTTATGATGAGATCATTTAGTTAGGAAAATGTCATAAAGCATTAACCATAAAACAGTTCCCTGTGCATCGTTCCAGTCCAAAGATATGATGTATTTAATTCTCATTGAGAATGAAAAATTCATGTCTAAAATGTCTTCTTATTTTCAATCCCAGCATTATGTAGGTCACGGAAATGCCATCAATGAGCTCAAGTTTCATCCAAGGGATCCAAATCTCCTCCTGTCGGTCAGCAAAGGTAAAGACCCTCCAGAAAAACCAATAAGCCAATAAGAAGACAGTATGTCACAGGTTCTCTCTGTAAGGCGGACATTACAGCCGTGACATGTGAAGATGTTTTTATATTCTGTTATATCAATATTTTGACTCCTAACTTCCTATTCTGTTGTAGCAACGGAAATGATCTAAATCAAGTATTCTGATTGACTGAGTTGGAAATGTGTTGCATTGATTGTATTAACTTGTGATTGTCCTTTTCAGATCATGCTCTCCGTCTATGGAACATACAGACGGACACGTTAGTGGCGATATTTGGCGGCGTGGAAGGGCATCGAGATGAAGTCCTGAGTGCTGTGAGTCTAGAATGAATTCAGCTCACGTGGGAATACAAATTAAACCTGGATTACGATGTTTTTTTATTCTCCCTGCAGGATTTTGATCTACTTGGCGAAAAGATAATGTCTTGTGGGATGGACCACTCCCTAAAACTTTGGCGAATCAATTCAGAGAGGATGCAGATAGCCATCCGAGGGTCTTATGAGTACAACCCCTCCAAGACCAACAGGTAGATACGGTCACTGTTCAGTGGGGTGGTCTTGTAGCAACTCAAATCTTCTCTTTTTTTTTGAATGATTTCATTTTTTTTTCTTCAGGCCTTTCGTTTCACAGAAAATTCACTTCCCGGATTTCTCAACACGAGACATCCACAGGAACTACGTGGACTGTGTGCGGTGGCTCGGGGATCTCATTCTCTCCAAGGCAAGTTAGGAATAATTAGGACAAAACAGAAACCTTAAAACAATACCTTTTTGAAGACAAATCAATCAAACTTTATTTGTAGAAAAGCTTTCATAAAAACAGTAACACAAATTGCTTCTCACAATACATGAGAGTAACACATGCGTCACTTCCGGGCAAAAATGACGGCTCCGCCCACTTTTGGGGGAAAATAACGCTGTCATTTGAATGGCGATCAGGCCTGAAGCCACAGAGCTCTTCTTTTACTGTCCTTTCTTCTTAGAGGAAGTACAGAAACACGTAACTCTGGATTTCTTTTTATGTTTGGGGTGCAATAAACACACAGCAGCTTGTTGGCATGATAAAACTATTATTTTCCGCCTCGCTCATGAGAGTAATAGCTGGCGAAATTACGGCCTCGCCTACTGATTTTAATTCAACCATATATCGAGCCCGATCGTCGATTTCCAATGATTTAATGTAATTGTTTGCCTGTCTGGCCATCGTACTCGGGCTCTTTGAAGATCCAAAAATCCACGGTTTTTAAACATTTCTGATCGGATTGGCAAAAAGTTCAGAATGTGTATCGACCGCCATTCAAATGACAGCGTTGTTTTCCCCAAAAAGTGGGCGGGGCCGTAATTTTCGACAGGAAGTGACGTAGGTGTTACTCTCATCTATCCCACCTAACTGTGGGTTTTGTTTTCAATAAAAGGATCTATCTTGAATTAAAAAAAATATTTGACACATGTCCAAATAGTGGTCTTTTTAATACTAGTTGAACATGACATTTTGACATTTCTATACGTTTCTAGTTATTGTGCTTTTTTTATCTTGTTTTAATTATTATTTTACTCCTGTGTTATTCTATACTAGTGTATGTGTTCCCTGTACAGCACTATGGTCAACTGAGGTTGTTTTAAATGTGCTATATATATATATATATATATATATATATATATATATATATATAATATATATAAATAAATACAAATTGAGATTGAATACTTTTGATTGAAACACTGCTGATGTTCTTTTCTGAATTTCTTTGTTTTCTTTTACGATTGCTTCAAAATGTTTAATAGCATGCTCTTTATCATATTTCCTGTCCCTCTGCAGTCCTGTGAGAATGCCATTGTCTGCTGGAAACCAGGAAAGATGGAGGACGACCTCGATCACATTAAACCCAATGAGTCAAACGTGACGATTCTGGGACGCTTCGACTACAGCCAGTGTGACATCTGGTACATGCGCTTCTCCATGGACTTCTGGCAGAAGGTGAAGCCGTCCTGTCTGATAATCTAACACAAAAATGATTGAGACTTGGAAAATGGTGCTTACATTTTGCGCTTTTGAGGCGGTGTTTACACGAGAACGAAACGGGTTGTATCCGCTACTTTTCTCTCGCGTATAGCCCGTCCGTTCACACGAGGCCGTAATGGAACCGCGGAAACGGACCCCGCCAACGATAACGGGTCCCAAGGTGGATAGATCTGCAACCGCAACGCTCTGGGGAGGCAAACGGCTCCGTGTGTACGCCCTATACGATCATTTCCTGATAACGATGAAGCCATAGCCCCGCCTCTGCTGCTCACTGCTGTAGCATGGTCAGTAGCTAGTGCTACTGCTACTGACCATGCTACAGATGTTAGTGCACAATCTACAGCTCCTCTACCACAACCCTCAGCAACAAGTGGACATGGAGAATTACATGAACTACATGTTGCTAAATCTACCGCATGGCAACCATGCTCGGGGGTCTTCTTCGCTGCTTTTGGTGTATTTTGTGGCGGAAGTACAGCGCCACTTAAAGGCCCGGCATATGTACTACAGCGTCTCCAGCGCTTACGAGCGGTCTCGTGCGGAAGTACAGCGCCACTTACAGGCCCGGCAAATGTACTACAGCGTCTCCAGTGGCCTCGTGTGAACGGACACGTTAAATGAGCCGAATGCGTGTGAACGGAAGACTTTTTTGATAACGAATTCGGTCCGTTTGCGCTCCTGTTTAAACGGGGTCTTAGTCTGTTGCTGATATTTACTCCCTTGTGGTTTGCAGATGCTGGCTCTGGGGAACCAGGTGGGGAAACTCTATGTGTGGGACCTGGAAGTGGAAGACCCTCACAAAGCAAAGTAAGAACAGGAATGATTTTTAGCGTTATCATGACACGTGGGCATTTGAATCCTCACCGACAGCCAGGACACTGTCAATGATGATACATCCACAAGAATTATTACCTCAATTATTGTTATTCAATAAGGCACCATAGTGTCAGTATACTTGTATCTACATGTCATTACTCTATTATCTATTTATTATATGATTTTTTTGCAAACTCTTCAAAGTTGGAAAACGGTGGCATTGATTTAAATAATGAATGGACTTTTTCAGCTCAGACAAAACATTTTCTGGGGATTCATACATATATTTTTTTATCTAATCAAAAATAATTGCAAAATCAATTAGTTTGAAACCCTGTGAGTTTGAAAACTTGTCAGACATTTCATAAAATAAAGGGATCAATAACACATCTATTATTAAAATAACCATACTAAGAGCTCCACTTAACGGTTTTAACTGCAGATATTGTAATGTTGCGTCAGAATAAGGACCGCACACTTTTGCATTGGATAAATTGAAATCGGCACTTCTGGATTTCCCCAGGCTGCATTTGTGGAATCATCTGGTCTAAAAGCACCAATCCCTAACCCGTCTCCCCTCTGTTCTGCAGGTGCATCACACTGACCCTCCCCAAATGCACCTCGGCCATCCGGCAGACCAGCTTCAGCCGCGACAGCAGCATTTTGATCGCCGTGTGTGACGACGCCTCCATCTGGCGCTGGGATCGACAGCGCTGAACAGATTCACCCGAAGAAAGAATTTGTAGTTCCTGTTGCTTCCACATGTCCTAAATGTTTGCCCTGCAGTACCAAAATACAGAATTTATTTTAAAATGGGAGATAAATCATGCCAAGGCCAGATGAGATGATTCTGCTGGTTTGCATTTCCTGTTTGTCTGCTGCCGGATGTTTGAGAACAGGGAAGATTTTATAACCAGCAAAACACCAGTGTTACTCGTTTTTCCTTTTTGAAGAGAACATTGTTGTGTAAAAGAAAAGAGAAGGACTTTGTTCCAAACCATAGAGGAATATTTTGGATAGAAAAAGGTTAAGGATGTCTTAACAGCATGTTGGTGAAATATTCAACTATGTGCCTTCTTGATTTCTATGCAGTCTTTGAACTAATACAAGTGGAATCATCTCATTCAACTGGCTGATTTTTGTTTTAGGAAATGCCTTCATTGGCACCAAATGAAAGGACCAAAGATAGATGTTCTTTACAGCGTGCCACAATTTGAATTCCCCAGTTCAGACGACAATAAATGAAGATTTTTGTCCTTTTTGTTTTTATATTCCTTTGCATCTTCTTTTCAAAAACCTCCTGGTTTGCTTTGATGTCCCCCACAAACGTACACTTTGACTGTTGTTGCATCATTTACAGTGATACTAGAGGCTTTGAGTAAATAAAATGTATTTTGTAAATATATACTCGTTTGTGCAATTATTACGGATTAAAAAAGTAGAATTATATTGAATTATTTATTGTGTTTTGAGTCTTAAGGTAATCGAAATAACATATTACAAGGTAACCAGTCTGCTGATTGAAAAAAATATACATGGGAATAGGTAATGGATGTGAAAAATCCATCAATAAGCAAAGTGGATTTTAATTTGAGACCTAATCACCCTAAAATAAAAGTGGTGAGAATTGTGGATGTTTTGCCATTTTATCATTGTTGAAATTGAAGGTACTTGTAGGTTATCTGTCTCCACTTTTTAATTTAACCCTAACCTCGAGTGCGTATTTAGAGAGTGAAAAAAACTAAAAAAGTGGCGACAGATAACCCACAAGTACCAAATTGAATTTATTCGGACTTAGAACTTAGTTGTACACTAAAGAACTTCACACGTTTTTATAAATTGCACTTTAAGTCCTATTCAAAGTGTTCCTGAAGTGTGAAACCGTTCCAAACCGTGTATATGTTCTCTCTGTAGGAGTCATGTGCTTTCCCCACAACCTTTCTAACTCCCTCTGATCAAAAACCTCCTACTCAAAGCTGAACACCAAAAAAATGAGTTTTTTTAAGGAGTGCGCGCGGGCTCTGCGCTGCGCTCTTATCTCGCGGCCCGGAGCGCGCGCGTTGCGGACTTTTGCCCTGCGACATTGATTGGTGAAGATAAGGTCAACGGAATTAAAGCTACCCGAACATGTTTTCACCAAAGTCGCCTAAAAGTCTCTCCAAGTATGTCTTCAAGGCATCGCAGGGCGCGGGGGAGCAGCTCTGTATGGTGGAGTGTAAACCGGACTGCACCTGTAGTGTCCACGCGGCCGGCAGCACGAGACACTGCGCGCCTCTGTGCAAGGTAGGCCTCCGCGAGCGGATACATTATATTTATAGCTGATGTTCAGATTTATGAGGAAAGTGTTGTTTTTAAAGTGTTGTCAGGACAGAGAACCCCCTGCTGTAGTTTAGGTTAACTTAGTTTCTATGGCAATAGAATGTAAGGGCACTATGGACTGGAGACCCTATCCACTGATGATTCTGTGATTTATGCAAAGGTCAGAGCTGCACTCAGCTGTGAAAGGGACTGTAACTAACCACGTACATTACTTTTCAATTCTAATAATGTGCCTTTTACTCATTTATATGACAGGGAACTGAGAAAAATTCAGATTTACATAAATTAAACTTGAAGAAACTACAGTTAAAATCCTATTTACATATGAATGCATCAGTAATAATCCAGTAACGTAATATATAGCTCTGGAAAAAATGAAGAGACCACTACAAAATGATCAGTTTCTCTGGTTTTACTTTTTATATTAGTTTGAGTAAACTTATTTTTTATTTGATTCTATAAACTACTGAAAACATTTCTCTGTGTTGTAATTCAACAGACACTGGAATGGATTTGCTGGCATATATGTAGAGATGCTGTATGTTGTTATATATGGGGCAATTTTTCTGCATTAAAATGCTTTGTTTGCAATGCAGTATTTATTTATTCCGGTACATGCTTCTAATGGCTACTAAAGGGGTGCCTGTGGCTCAGCGGGTTAGTGCGCTCATCTTCAGACCAGGGGAGCACCGGTTCAATCACATGTTAGTCTCATAAGTAACATGTAATATAAAGCGTCTATGAGCACTACCATGTATTATTATTACAAAAGGATCTTCATTTTTTCTCTTTACCATTTCTTGATTAATCAATTGACAGAAAAGTAGTACATTTTTGGAGTACAGTATTTCCCCTCTGAAAAGTGGCATTGGCAAAACGTAGACATCCTCAAGTAAAGTAGAAGTACCTCAACATTTTACTGAAGTATAATCACTCATTCTTAAATGCGTCTACAGTATTTCTGCTTCACCAAACTATGTTAACTTTTCACCTCTTATTTAGGTTCAAAAGGGAGATGCCTTGTACACACTACACTCTGTGTCATGTAAAATAGCTCACAGCTAGAAACTGCCTAAATCTAATCGGTTACAAACACCTGTGTGTCGCTTCATTTGAGCGTTCTCCACTCATCCTGCATTGGACAAAAGTTGTATTGTGAGGAAGTGAAATCAGAGATTATGCTCATGTATCATCTGGAACATCCCGCGCATGTTGCTGTGGATGAATACACTTATTGTGTGTGTTTTGGACAAAGGCCAGATGAAAGTAATGTAATCATGCAACTCATCTCAGAACGATTCATGAAGATATAAACATAGGTTCTCCAAAAACACAACCAGACAAAAACAAATTACAAACTAAATAAAAGAGAAGACAAGTGCCTAAACTGTATTTAGATGATCAATAAAAGAAGATTTATAAAAGTCAGAGGTCCTTTTTACTCCAAATCGAACCACAGTCCATCTGTTGTTTAACGAACATAAACTGCAATTCTTTGAATCCAATTTTGTTTGGGGAAAAAACGTAGTTGTAATTGAAGCTATATGAGTTCCTACTTCAACTCACGGCTGATAAACAAACCATAAAATGCACTAATGGCACTAGGACAAAGTTTACAGTGTGGTAAAGATAACACCCCTCACTGCTGCAGAGACATTCCTAATGGAGTTAGATTCTTTATCCGCTGCCTCGTATCACAGAAAGGAGCACATGTGGACAGATGTGTAGTCACTGCCGTATTTACCATGTTGTGGATTGAGGGGAGAAAATCTGGACAATTTAAAAAGTACACACACACCTCGAGGAATAATTGCTCTTCAGGATTAAGTGCTTTTATATAAATTCAAGAATTAGTACTTTCAATCTTAATAAATGAAATACTACTACTAATAATAATAATACATTTTATTTGTAAAGCACCTTTCATTACAATCCCAAAGTGCTACAAGGGGCATAAAATACATACTTAAAAACACACGTTTAATAAAAGTTTTTTTAAAAGAAAGGTTTTTAGGCCCTTCTGAAAGGAGTGCTAAATTCAATGGAAATGGTTAGAATACTCTTGTACATCTTAAAGGAACATGTATGGTAGTATACTCTCAGGAAACATGACTTTTAATTCAGAAAGAAGTTCTCTTATATACCGATTCTTTCAGACCCTTACTTTGATGCCAACAGTATTGCTTTCAATACACATCATCAATATGTGTTCTAAAACCAAACTGTCTTTATTCTTTTACTAACAAACCAAGACTTCTGAAGGGTCATTTGTAAACTTTATGAGAGGCATTTATTCAGAAAAGTTAAGCAGCATGAGTGAAATTCCATACAAAAATGTACATTTGCTGTTTGCAGTACAGCTGTTCATTTCTCTCTTCAGTCCTGTGAGGTGCGGTGAATACTGACTTTAAGCAGAGTCACGTTGGGAGGCTTATTCATGTCATGTGATATCAGCTGCACCTTCTTCTGTTGGACCCCCATTCCAGATTATAACCTATTGGAGGAGTGCAAGTGTCAAGTGGTTTTTCTAACCATTTTAATTGAATTTAGCACCTAATCTGGCCCCCTCGTTTAAAGTGGATTTGGGGATCTCCTTCAGTATGTAACGGCATGCATACTCAGGTACTCAGACACCTTAAAGAAAGATTCCAGTGCCAGAGAGTGTCCTTGCTCAGTCGATTCACAGGGAGATTAAAACTCTTGGTATGACAAATTGTGGTTTTACCCACGAAGCTTAACTCACATTTTATAACTTCTTAGGCACTATACTCCTAAAGGTGTTAAACATTTAGCTCACAATGCAAAACAAGTAGTACGTTGTTGTGAATCCTGAATGCCTGTTCAAATAAAGAATCTATGTTTTTGTATTTATTCATTTTGCCAGATTTGGCAGATCATTTAATAATTTCTAGGCAAATGTGTTAAAAAAGTCAACTTGGAATGGAAAAAAAGCAATTCAATAGGCTGTCATATTTGATTCAATCTTAATATGTGTATTAACAAAATAAATCCAGGTGATGAAGCCATATACAGAATTGGGTCTGATGCGATCTAAGACTTGAATTTCAAAATAAGTTGATAGTAATTACAAACCTGTCAGACTTTGTCCAAACCTGATTTCCTTTCAAATATGACACAAACATCCTTAATCCCCAACCGGCTCAAGAATATAAAGGACGTGACACCAGTTGTTAATCAACATTTTATTTGTATTCTTATTGAGAGCAGGTATTTGAAGTTGGAGGTTTTAAACAAGGTATTTTGACAGACTCCCTAGGATGTGACATTTTTTAAAGGCCACCTATGATGCAAAATCCACTTTTTCATGTCTTTTATACATCAACATGTGTCCCCTCTGTGTAAAGAGACATAAACATGTGTCCCCTCTGTGTAAAGAGACATCAACATGTGTCCCCTCTGTGTAAAGAGACATAAACATGTGTCCCCTCTGTGTTCAGAGATTCTGAAAGTTTCAGGAAACTGATCCATTTATATAAAAACCTGTCTGAAAATGAGCTGATCCGATTTTGGCCACTTTGTGATGTCATAATGTTTTTTTGGGTTGTGTAACCATTAGCCAATCAGCAACCAAGGTAACACCTGCGCACCTTATCCCCTGAATCTCCTCCTAGAGCACCTTTGTGTTTTTTTTAACCAAATATCTCGTGGGGAGTAGCACCTTATTTTTATTTAAAGCTACAGACCCAGAATCAGCACTTTTGAACCAGGGCTGAAACAGAGGGGATTATGGGATGCTACAATGCATGATCTGTTTGGTATTTCCAGCCAAACACTTCAGAGACATGTTTTGTATATAACTGAGAACTATAATATATTGATGAAAAAGAGTATAATAGGGGACCTTTAATTTGTTTCTTATTTTCCAGGAGAATGGCGCTCCCATTGAGCAACAAGGCCTTGATAACTTGGCCTATGAATACGGGAGTCAGAGTGAGCTCTACCAACTGCCCAAAACTGCCTCCAGAGCCACTCTTAAACTCCAGGGACTTTCCCCGGAGAGCCAGACCCAGACCATCGAGAGCAGGATCTGCAGCCTGGATGGAGTTCTTGCTGCCAGCTTGTCTTTAAACAGCGGCTTAGCCAAAGTGGACTATGATGCCTCCGTTATCACAACCAAAGAGATGGCTCTGGAGCTGCAGAGCATGGGATTGAGTGCTGAGTCAGCGGTGCACATTAGGGTGGACGGGATGCACTGCCAGTCCTGTGTCCAGTCCATCGAGGGACGGATTGGTCCTCTACCTGGGGTCGGACACATCCAGGTGTCCCTTCAAGACGCCACAGCGCTGATTGTGCATCAACCTATTGTAGTTACACAAGCACAGCTGAGAGACTGCATTGAGGAGATGGGATTTAGTGCCTCTTTAATATCCCATGATGCATCTGGATATGATACGGGCTGCTGGCAGAGAGACACGCTGACTGTAGACATCTGGATTGTAGGGATGACTTGCAGCTCATGCGTGCAATCCATAGAAGGGAGGATCTCTGGGGCGACGGGGGTGCGCTCCATCGCCGTGTCACTGAAGGAGGAAAAGGGAACGATAACCTTTGACCCCAGCCTGACGGAGCCGGAGCAGCTCAGGGCCGCTATCGAGGACATGGGCTTTGACGCGTCACTTGAAGGTAGGTGAAATGTCGATTTGTATTTACATTTTGTGGGTTAACCCTATAGGCTGTTAATAAAACGGAATGCTGCCTGATAAAGGAAAAGATTTTAGTGTGAGTACAGAGGTTTGATTTTGAAAACGCCTGTCCACGTGTTCAGATCAGGACCATTACATTGTTATTAACATTTATTTCATAGTTACACGTTTATGCCAATATCTTGAAATTGGCAACTTGAATTGATTCATTGTTTAATTATAAAGAGGAAATAAGGTTTTAAAAAGTCTTCCTTTGTCCAATAGACACAAACCCCGAGATGTTAATGTTACTATTCCAGAAAGAAAGAAAAAATAAATATTTTTAACGTTAAATAAATTGTTTTTTAAATAAACAATACGGAGTCTATTTCAGAGACTGCACATCGTATTTTTCTTTTGGAAAATGTAAACTTTTTTAAACAAATAATAATAACAATAGTTGAAATATACGTATAAGATAACATCTAAGTAAAACTAAAAACTGATTTATTTATACACAAAAGCCTTTTCTTTTAAATGATTAGAAACAAACATATGGATTTCTTGTGTAACCCAGTCTTTAAGGAATAGTTGGAAATGGTTTTATTTCCTTTCATGCAAGGGTGAGATGAGGAGATGTTTCTATCATTGCAACATATAATCCAGTATCCCTTGTGGTACATCAGCTTTGGATCTCATTTATGTTTATCTGAAAGAGAGTTCGTTTTTGAAACTCAGGTCACATTGAACTCAGCTCAGAAAAGCTCCATAAAAGCACTCTTGTGTTCTTGTCATTGAAGCTATTTAATCCAGCCAGACCACGACGTATTGTGCATGATCATTTCTTTATTTATAACCTCTGATAACCTCTTCATTAAACCTGTAAGTGTAAAGCTTCTGAAAGAAAAGCTAGTAGTAGCATCTGTATTTGTGTGTCAATATATTCCACTACACCTTACCTCAGTTTTCCACTGATTACCGTGGAAACCAGACAAGTATGCTCTTGAGTTCTGACATGGAGGGCTCTTACACCGGCCGGGGCTTTGTTGTTGGATTTAATCAAAAAGCTTGCCAAGACGGGGAATGAACTCAGGCTGATTACGAGCAGATTCTTTAATGTTCCTTTTTCATTTCCAGTCAAGGTCGAGTTGGGTTACACGCTTTAGCTCAAAATCAGTGATACTAGTGAACTAACTAAAAGATAACTAAGATAAGTTATCTATTATGTCTTGGTTGGTAATCCTTATTTAGAATAACAAGTTTTCTTAAATTTTTCTAACATTGAAAAGTGCTTTTATTTAAAAATGTTACTGTTAAATCTGGCACTTGAAGCAACTACATCTGTCGAATGAATGAAGTGAAGGAAAAAGTGCAATGCATAAAATATATGGATGTAGAAATATAGAGTATCAAAAACATGGAAATAATCCTGCAATTTGTTAAAGGTCCCCCATTATCCAAAATACACCTTTTCATGTCTTTTATACATCAACATGTGTCCCCTCTGTGTTAAGAGACTCTGAAAGTCTCAGGAACAAAGAACTCTTTTTGTCCTGATCCATTTATATAACATGAGCTGATCAGATTTTGGCAACTTTGTGATGTCACAATGTTTTTTGGGTTGCGTAACCATTAGCCAATCACCAACCAAGGTAAGACCCGCCCACCTTATCACGTGAATCTCCCCTAGAGCACCATATTTGTTTTAAACCAATCACTTCTCAGAGGGGCGTGGCCAGCAGCCGCTCATTAGCATTTAAAGCTACAGACCCAGAATCAGCACTTTTGGAACAGGGCTGAAACAGAGGGGATTATGGGATGCTGCAATGATCTGTTTGGTGTTTCAGCCAATCAGAGACATGTTTGTATATATCTGAGATCTATAATATATTGTTGAAAAAGAGTATAATAGGGGACCTTTAATGATACTGAACCACTAAACGGTAAATATCTGTCTATCTACCCTCAAACATATTTCTGCCTCTGATTTTGTTCCTTTCCTGCAGACCCTGCTTCTGCAAAGAGCATCCAGGGTCAGGAGAAGTCCAGGCCAGTTTTCTTTGGACTTTCTCACCTCTCTGACTTAAAAACAACCAATAAGGCTGGAGTCAGCAATGGCGCCGGATCACAGACGGCCCCAGAAGCGAGATTAAAGTGCAAAAATGCTTCATCTGCGTAATTGGAATGACCTGTGCTTCCTGTGTGGCCAACATTGAGAGGAACCTGCTCAAAGAACAGGGTAAAGATATCAAAGTTGATAAACAACATGCGTTTTTATGTATCTTATGTAATGCATGACTTGTAGGAATCGTCACGGTGTTGGTGTCCCTAATGGCTGGGAAGGCGGAGGTGAAATATGATTCAGAAATCATGAACGCTGCTGCTGTAACTCAGCTCATAGAAGACTTAGGATTTGGTGCCAAGCTGATAGAGGACAATGCAGTAACACACGGGAAACTGGACCTCACTGTGAGTCAACTGAGGAGAGTATCATACAACATCTTCCTGAAATATCACAAAAAAGTCACGTATTTCAACATTTTTTTACTCATAGATAACAGGAATGACATGTGCATCATGTGTGCACAACATTGAGTCCAAGCTCACCTCAACCAAAGGGATCCTCGGGGCCTCCGTGGCCCTCGCAACCAAAAAAGCTCAGATCCAGTTTGACCCGGAAGTGCTCGGAGCCCGAGATATTATCAAGATCATTCAGGTAATTTTCTCTTTCAATTTTAAACCTCCTCTCATGTAAATGTATGATGTAACAGATTATATTTCTTATTCCAGAGTCTCGGTTTCGAGGCCAGTCTGGTGAAAGCGGGCTACAAAAACAACCTCGATCACACGGAAGAAATTCGACAGCAAGTATCTGGTTTTAAGTCATTGTCATAACAAGTTGAAATTGCCCAAACCTCTATTAGATGATAAAACTGTCTAGCATTAAGACCTGAACACCAAATCAGTTGCTTAGGGACAGCTAAGCACTTTCCCAATTGTCTCCACTCAAAAAATAAATGCACTGTTAGCGTGGTATTTTAGTGGCACCTTGTTTACAAACATATACATATATACCAATACCAATCAATACATCAGATAACTTGGAAAGCGTCATGTGAGATGTAATGTAATAACTTGACCATGTAACAAACATAGTTTATTTTTGTTAATCCCCCAATTCCCATCACGTTATTTAACATATTTCAGGTTGGCACATCATTTTGATTAGGAAAGGGGTTCTTAACCTTTTGTAACTCAAAGTCCACCCTCTCTCTTTTCCTCCGTACCCAAATCTCTAAAAATGGGGGAAAGACAGAGCTGATCCAGATTTGCTGCCGATATGACCCACGGCCCTATCTGAAACATTGCTATCAGAAACAATGCGCAACGTTTTGCAAGTAATATGGTCTTTGTTTACATTAGCAGGCATCGCTAACACTCAGAGCTAACCTTACTGGAGAGAGTATGTGTAAAAAAGCAGGAAATAAAAAGGTAAACCCGCAAGAGAAAAATAATTTGAGCTCCATACTATTTCAGAAATAATCCTTGATGTGGTTTTGAACATGATATGGCGTTTCATCACGGCAGCATTTAACTGAGTATCTGCCGGTAGAATTCTGAGCAGGCCTAACTTTTTTTTTAAGCTAAGGACCCCGAATCAGCACTTTAGTAACAGGGCTGAAATAGAGGGGTATGAGGCATGGCTACAATGGGGGACCTGTTTGGTATTTTGAGCAAAACACTTCATAGACATGTTTTTTTTATATATCTGAGACCTATAATATATGCCAGAAAATTGTTTAATAGGTAACCTTTAAAAAAATGGTGAACATGTACAGTAAATCAACAGAAATCCGGGCACAGGAAGCAGATAATACACGAGGAAAAGGATTTCTCTTCTCTCCATAAGTGACTCATTTCTCTGCAGGTGGAAGAGCTCCTTCCTGCTCAGCATGGTGTTCGGCCTGCCTGTGATGGGGCTGATGATCTACATGATGGTGATGGACAGCCAGCACCAGGAGCACGGAGGCTCCATGCCCGAGGAGCAGAACCTGCTGCCCGGCCTCTCCCTGCTCAACCTGGCCTTCTTCCTGCTCTGCACTCCTGTACAGGTTAGAGCTTTGGGTTTTATTCTTAGGTGCTTCTTTTCTGTAGTAATGACATTGTGATCTCTCACTAAACAAAGACTACGACACCACTGTTGTGCGATAACACTAATGGGCAATATAGTTCAAATGATTATTATAACTGGCTGCCTTCTTAATCAAGAATGTGTAAGAAATTCTGTGCAATATAAGATAAGGTAAGATATACTTTATTGATCCCAAATTGGGAAATGTTTTTGCAAGTATTGCACATAATTAAAAATAATAATAGAGTATAAAAATAATATACAATAAGTATACAATATAAACATCTCAACATTTCAGATAAAACAGAGTTAAAACAGTGAGAATTTTAAAGTTGGCCGTGAAGAAAAAATATGTAAACTATCTGACAACTAAAACACAATATAAAAGTGGGACATTATTTACATTTAGTGTGCAAGAATGGCATATTAAATTAAATATAAATGTGAAATGTACAGTGAGAAGTTATAAGTCCAGTTGGGTGTGGGTGGGGCTATCCATGATTGACAACAGTTTGTTTAGTGTCCTCCTCTATAATCCCATATATACTTTGACCTCTATTATCTAGCTTCCACCACACTACATTCTACATGTTACACTTCATTTATTTTATACATACTGCTGCTGTTCCTACTTTTCTACCTATATGTGTACTTTGTAATTGAAACATATTTTAATGTTAATTCGTACATGCATGCCCATTGTCTAAAAGTGTTTTATTTTACGTCTCTATCTCCACTTTTGCTGTAACAACGTTTCATTCTTATTCTGAAACACGAATGCACTGAAACATTTGTAAATCTATTTAATGAACATGTGTTTTTCCCCTGCAGATCTTTGGAGGCAGATACTTCTACATCCAGGCGTATCGCTCGTTAAAACACCGCACAGCCAACATGGACGTGCTAATCGTGTTAGCCACCTCCATCGCCTACCTGTACTCCTGCGTGGTGCTCGTTGTCGCCATGGCTGAGCGAGCAGGCCAGAGCCCCATCACATTCTTCGACACCCCCCCTATGCTGTTTGTCTTCATCGCTCTGGGCCGATGGCTAGAAAACGTTGCAAAGGTAAAAATCATATATATATATATATTTTTTTAATTCTCCATTTTCTTTTTGTTTGAACTTAAATGTATTTTTCAAAGGCATACTTCAATGTAAAAGGGTCAACTAAATGCTATGCAATGTAATGTAAATGTTTTTTGTCAGTGTAGAATATTGTAATTTAGTATTATATCGTAAAATATGAACCCAAGAAAATATTCTTAAAAATCTCTCATTTATTGTTGATAAAACTGCTGCGTGTTTAAAGATTTTAAAACTTCAGTATAATTCTGCAACCATAAATACCAGATACAGAAAGAGTTTCTAAGACCAAATTTCCCACAAACCCTTGCTGTTTTATCTGACATTTGCTTGGGAAGAATGCATCCTCTTCACGTTGTTCTCCTTTGTTTAATTGCTCTTAATCTATTATTGTATGCCAACATTTCTACGCATTGCTACTTTAAAGAAATACCATACCGTGTTTTAAATATGTTGTTTCTCCATTTTTAGAGTAAAACCTCAGAGGCTTTGGCCAAATTAATGTCCCTTCAAGCCACTGATGCCACTGTGGTCACTTTGGGACGGGACCACTCCATCATCAGGTGGGACACTTAAGAGGAAATAAATGAAAATGTAGTCTTAATGCATTTGAACTGTAAGTTGGTGTTTATGCCTCAGCGAGGAGCAGGTGCCTGTGGAGCTGGTCCAGCGGGGGGACATCGTGAAAGTGGCCCCTGGAGGAAAGTTCCCCGTTGATGGGAAAGTGATCGAGGGAAGCTCCATGGCAGATGAGTCCCTGATCACAGGTACGGGTGGTAGATTTATGTTCTGATGGTGGAGGAATGTATTTACAAATCGCTGCATGTGTGTAGCTTTTAGGAATGGATGCAAGCCTTAATTATCAAGTTTATTATACGTTTATTATCGTAAAATCAATGCATTTCAACAAACTATTAGCCTTTGACATCTTTTTACAAACCTTTCAACTTGTTAAAGTGTTGGTTTCAGCTTCCTGGTGGTTACTTATGTCAAACTTTAGTCGTTGTTATTGTTTGTTTGTGTGTGTTTTTTGTAAATTAAAAAATACATTTGTACATACAATCAGTACATACCACTGTCTCATTTGTATGCATATATTTAGCTTTCCATTTCTAAATGACAAACACTGGTTATGCATTGTCGAAACGCAATAAAAAGACTTTTGATCTGAAACACATGCAGCAAACATTTTAGCAAAATGAATAGCTTTTGGATCTTTCTTTTCATGTATAAATAAATATGTATAGCAATCCTGCTCCTTTTGTTTTAATGTACTGTAAAATCAATCATTGCATTTAAAAATGAACAGATAGTATTTGAATGGATGCATTAGCTGACCACATTTACCTCCAAAGCCATTAGGGACATACAGTTGGATTCAAAAAAGATTTCATAATAAAGTAAGGAGTTCTGAATTTTTAATGAGGATTTTTGCCCCTTGTCTCTCTATCAGGGGAGCCGATGCCGGTCAGTAAGAAGGTCGGCAGTTTGGTGATCGCCGGCTCCATCAACGCTCACGGAGCTCTGCTGGTGGAGGCCACACATGTCGGAGCAGACACAACCCTGTCTCAAATCGTTAAACTGGTGGAAGAGGCACAAACATCAAAGGTTAGAGGCAACTATATTTCCAGATTTTCATAAATTCAACTACCAATGAAGTTATTCCAGCTTTTTGAAGTGAGTCTTCTTTCAATTCAACCAATTTTACAAAGGAAAACAAAGCACTTGCTGCTTTAACTGCATAAATCCTTCACATGAGTCCTTAAAGAGCAACTTGCAGGTTAGAGACCCCAGTGAATAAATGTGTAGGAAAATGATGTATACACTAGATTTTCCCAAAAATATACAGAAATATACACTGACTACAGTGACATCTGGCGTCGTTTTTGTAAGACATTTTTACTTCCACCACCCGCGTGTGACGTCACATCAGGGAGAGCGGCCGGTCTAACGTATGAATAAACATGGATCACAATGCTAGTTTTGACACAGAAGAGGTTGAAAATGTATATTCGAATGCATATGACGGACCACAACCTTATAATTATGAGCCTGCTAGGCGTCCAAGAGACCAGGAGCAGCCAAGGATTAGAAGAAATAACGGCTATCGGAGAGAAATGGAGCTGTGGTGTAAGGAGAACCAGTGGAGAACAGGGCAGCTGTCTTGGTGAGTGATTGGCATTAGCTACAGTTAATGTTAGCTAACGTCAGTCACATCACAACATTGTAAAGTTAGCTATCATATATCAGGCTATAACTAAAGTAGTATTGATAATATAGTAACGTTACTGGCAGGACTGTTGATACTGATCCATAACAGAAACTAATGCGCAAGTGTCAGCCGTATCTCGCGTTACCAAATGCAACTCCACACTACGTCTTACGGTGCTGTGTACCGGAGGGGAGAGAGAGAGGAGCGAAGGGGGGGGGGAAGAGATGTAATACGGTTTCCTGATACACGTTTTTTTTGCTCACTAAATCACAACCGCTCAAACCAACTACCAACTACTACCGTGAATTGGGCAGAGAAGGAGTCCGAGAAAGTTGCTCCCCTATGTGACGTAATATGACGCGTTTGACGTATGACGTTTAAAAAAAACAGTTTTTAGTAGCAGAGCTCAAAACGGCTACTTTCCCCTCTGAATTCCTGCCCTTATGTCTCATTAAACATGTGAAATCCTGCATTAACCTTTTTTAATTGTAATTTTCAGGCAAGGTTAAGCATAAATGTAGTAAAAAAAACAACCTGCAAGTTGCTCTTTAAAGGTCTCCTATTATAATATTTGTAGGCATATATTATAGGTCTCAGATATATAAAAAACATGTCTTTGAAATGTTTTGCTCAAAATACCAAACAGATCACCCATGCTAGCCATGCCTCATACCCCTCTATTTCAGCCCTGTTAGAGAGGTGCTGATTCTGGGTCTGTAGTTTTAAAAAAAAGAAAAGAAAAAGGAGGGGGAGCTTATGCATGCTCATGCAGGAGAATTCTACCCAGATACTCAGCTAAACCCTGCCGTGATTAAATGCCATATTATGTTCAAAACCACATTAAGGATTATTTCTGAAACAGTATGAAGCTCAAATGCTTTTTCTTTGTTTACCACAAGGTGAGTACCTTTTTATATCCTGCTTTTTTACACAGACTCTCTCCAGTACAGGTTAGCTCTGAGTGTTAGCGATGCTTGCTAATGTAAACAAAGACCATATAACTTCCAAAACACGTCACGCATTGTTTCTGATACAGCGACGTTTTCTGATAGGGCCGTGTTGCCGATATGATATCGGCAGCATATCTGGATCAGCTCCGTTGAACCCCCGTTTTTAGAGTTTTGGGTACATTGGAAAAGAGAGAGGGTTTATTTTCTGACACTTTGTGAGTTCCCTTACACACATATTTATGTATAAAAGACATCAAAAAGTGCATTTTGCATGATAGGGGACCTTTAAATATACTGTATATTCTTGGTTCAAACCAGCGTTCCCTTGTGTGTGCTCAGGCCCCCATCCAGCAGTTTGCAGACCGGCTCAGTGGATACTTCGTTCCCTTCATAGTCATCGTTTCTCTGCTGACGCTGGTGGCCTGGCTGGCCATCGGGTTTGTCGACTTCGACATTGTGAAGGAGAACTTCCCGGTAGGTGCGCTCACTCAACTTTTCACATGCAAACAAGAGCAGCTTCCATAAAGATTCAAAATGAAATGTTACACGACAGTAACACATTCTCCTCTTCACAGGGTTACAACCAGAACATCTCCAAGGCGGAGGTCATAGTGCGCTTTGCCTTCCAGGCCTCCATCACTGTTCTGTCCATCGCCTGCCCCTGCTCTCTGGGGCTGGCAACCCCGACTGCTGTCATGGTGGGCACGGGGGTCGGGGCTCAGAACGGGATCCTCATTAAAGGAGGCGAGCCGCTGGAGATGGCCCACAAGGCAATGACCATACCATCCTATTTTAAGAGTTTATTATGACTTTCTTGTCACAAAAAGTACAAACCCTCCCCCAATCATACCACACCCCAATCATTTCAAAGCATGGGTGAATCATTT
Organism: Dissostichus eleginoides; assembly: GCA_031216635.1. Classification (NCBI taxonomy): domain Eukaryota; kingdom Metazoa; phylum Chordata; class Actinopteri; order Perciformes; family Nototheniidae; genus Dissostichus; species Dissostichus eleginoides. The sequence continues at coordinate 970,107 of CM062287.1, read as the reverse complement.
CTCCTGACTTCTCCCTCAGATCAACGTGGTGATGTTTGATAAGACCGGTACGATCACAAACGGCGTGCCGCGGGTCACTCGTGTGTTGGTGCTGTGGGAAATGGCCCGCATGCCCCTGAGGAAGATCCTGGCTCTAGTGGGCACAGCAGAGAGGCCAGCAGCGACGCTGGGCATGGCCGTCACCAAACACTGCAAAAAGGTGAGAGATGCTTCTATTTGTGTGTAAGTATTAGGTTCAAAGCTATTCCTCCCCTCTGCTTCCATTACGAGTGTAACCGGTGTCGATTAGCGGTGTCTGCGTTGTGTTTCTTTTGTTGAAGGATGAGACCTGAGTCAGCATACCGTTGATCCGTTTATTTACTTTACAACAGATATATAACAAATCAGTCGTTAACATATATTTTGGTTTCCCTCACACGTCGACTCCTCTCCCGTGGAACACATTGATAAAAAGGGAAGAGGAAAATGTGAGGGACACAATATAAAGGGGGGAAGTCCCCACAAAAATAATAGTCTGTGTACAGCGACTGAATTTTGGAGGTTCCGCCCACTGATTTGAGACCTAGTGAGGTATTTAACATTTAGTAAAGGAATTATTAAATAGAGAACACAGAATTTGGGATTATAATAAATTAATTACAACAAAACATATTTACAGTTGTTACACGAGATTGTCCAGTTTTATTCCAACTACAGAGCTAGAAGTCCTTACAATTTGTGCTCAGTCAATTTCTTGACAATGTGTCTGTGTGCACACTGCAGGAGCTGGGCTGTGACTTGCTGGGCTACTGTAAGGACTTCCAGGCCGTGCCCGGCTGTGGGATCAGCTGCCGGGTTTCCAACGTGGAACATGTCCTGCAGCAGCAGAGCGAAGAGCGTTTCCTGCTGCCCGGAGCCACCACCGACGAAAGCAGCCTGCTCCCTGCTGCCGAAGTCACATCTGCAGGTGCCTCAGAAATCTCAGAAATCATTATAAAAGTGTTATTTCACCACTTATAGATGTTAGACAGACACTATAGATGTTCAACCTTTAAATCCTCTTTGGTTATATGATGTCTCTTTTTTGTTTGTATAATCATATTTTTACTGATTGAGTAGGGGTTTGAATACGTTACATTACAAATGTCAACATGACACAAAAGTGTAATTCCTCCAAAAAAAGAAATGACATAATACTAAAAAATTAACACAAATACAAATCATATATAATAATAAAAATAATAAAAATAATAATAATAATAATAATAACAACAAACAGGATTTGTATAGCACTTTTCCTTTAATTTTACATTTATTCAAGAAGTTGATGAAAAATGATTTTCATCAAATAATATTGCATCCCAACTCAAAACAAACAAACAAACAAATCACACACACACACACACACACACACACACACACACACACACACACACACACTCTTATTTTCTTGTATGGTCTTGTAAAGCGTCTTTGAGCACTGGGAAAAGCGTTATAATATGTATTATTATTATTTTCACAAACTGACACACACTCACAGCTGTTGCACAAACACTCACAGCTGATGTACACACACAAAACACAATTATATGGCTATATGATACCTACGTTTTTAAAATACAACCCCGATCAGCTATTAAGGCATTCATTACAATCTGCTAAATCATCTATTTTACATAAACAAACAAACATATATAACATCTCTCTGTCCTCTTTGCTTCTGACTACACTTTTTTTTGTACTTATTCTTTGCTTTCAGGTGAGCCTCTGTCTTACTCCGTCCTGATTGGGAACAGAGAGTGGATGAGGAGGAACGGTCACCACATTGGAGCAGACGTAGACGCCGCCATGTCCAGCCACGAGACCAAAGGCCAGACTGCTATCCTGGTAGCTATAGAAGGTGAGGGTAAAACATGCAAACTAAAACAAGATATCTTTTTTCATGTGCTATCTCTCACCTCATGGTATGTTGTGTGTCCTGTGCAGGTGTGCTGTGTGCCATGTTGGCCATTGCAGACACGGTGAAGGCAGAGTCAGCGTTAGCCGTGCACACGCTCAAAAGCATGGGCATCGACGTAGTGATGATAACAGGAGACAACCGGCGCACAGCTAAAGCCATTGCTGCACAGGTAACACACATTAGAGAGAAACACTGTACCCACAGAACCAGAGGTGGGAGAAGTACTCAGATCTTGTACTTAAGTAAAAGTAGAAGTACCAGACTGTAGGAATACTCTGTTACAGTAAAAGTCCTGCATTCAAAATGTTCCTCAAGTAAAAGTACAAAAGTATTATCATCAAAATATAGTTAAAGTAGCGACAGTAAAAGTAGTCATTGTGCAGATTGGTCCATTTCAGAATAATATATATGATATGTTTTATAATGATTGATCATTAAAGTGTTCTCAAAGCTGGTAAAGGTGCAGCTAGTTTGAATGACTTTGTATACCGCAGGGTAGCTTGTGGATTTACTCCAGGTGGAACTAAAGTCTGATTTAACACTTGATTATATTTCACATCATTCATCCAGATCTGTAAAGTAACTAAAGGTATTCAATACATGTAGTGGAGTAGAAGTACACCATTTACCTCTGAATTACCTTACTACTTACAAAGTAGCATAATATGGAAATACTCAAGTAAAGTACAAGTATCTCAAAATTGTACTTAAGTACAGTACTTGAGTACATTTACTTAGTTACTTCCAGTTACTTGAAACAGAGTGTTCCTACACTCTGGTACTTCTACTGTCAACTCGCCGGGGCCTCGTAGCGGGGCTACTGCGCGTAAAGCAGACTCTTCACGCCAACAAAGGATCACTTCTTCTTCAGGGCAGGAAAGGCTACGCAGTACGCAGGCTACTGTCCCGCAGCTGCTGCCTCTCTGTTGGTCTCCGGTACTGCACATTACTCACGAGACGTTGTAAAAAAAAAATGAGTGGGGGGCGAACGCACTAACCACTCCGCCAACGCCACAGTCACCCCCGCCGTGCGGGCCGGATGAGAATGTCTGGCGGGCCGGATGTGGATGGTCACTGCTTTACATGATGGACTGAAGTGCTCACGTTAATTTAAGTGCCCCTTTCGATGCAAACAAATAAAAAATATATATTATAGTATGGAATAAAATGTTTTGTTTGCGCTCAGGTGGGGGATCAGGAAGGTGTTTGCAGAGGTGCTGCCGTCACATAAGGTGGCGAAAGTGCAAGAGCTGCAGGAAAAAGGCCTGAGAGTGGCCATGGTGGGGGACGGGGTCAACGACTCCCCCGCCCTCGCTCGGGCAGACGTCGGCATCGCCATCGGCACCGGCACAGACGTGGCTATAGAGGCGGCCGACATCGTCCTGATCCGGGTAGGTGACTGACAGTGGGTGTAAAGTAGGAGTGACTTCTTTAAAGGTCCCCTATTATACTGTTTTTCATTAATATAGTATAGGTCTCAGATATATACAAACATGTCTCTGAAGTGATTGGTTGAAATACCAAACAGATCACCCATTGTAACATCACATAAACCCCTCTGTTTCAGCCCTGTTTCAAAAGTGCTGATTCTCTGTCTGTTACTTTAGATGAAAATAAGGAGCCACTCCCCACGCCCCTCTGAGAGATATTTGGTTAAAAAGAACACAATGGTGCTCTAGGAGGAGATTCCAGCCTGTCCTCCTACAAAAAACGACCATATAGGTCGATTGTTCAAGCCCTTATTACGACCCAGACACTTTTTAAAGTGTATGTTGTTTCTTACACGACCACTAGAGGTGCTCTAGTTGTCGTGTAAGAAACAACATGCTCCCGTTGATTGCAAACGCTCCGGAGGGACGTTTATTCACAAATAACCCTCTCTGGAAAATCCTAAATTGTGGAATAGTTTGGCCATTAAAATGCTTTTTGATTCGATTTCTAGCGAGAAGTGTATATTGTACTCTTAGAATCCACGTCCAGTCGATGTGTAGGATCTATAGTTTGATAGATATTACGAAGATGATTTGAGGTCTCGCCAGGAGAACGTGTATATGCGGCAGCTTCCATGTAAAGTTGGCGTCAACCCTCACGGGGTGAAAACAGTATTTCCGGTCTCTAAGTTTTCATAATAACACCGGATGTATTCCCCTCACTGTCAAATGATTACACAGTGATATCTGCATTACTCATCCACTAAAAAACATCAGTTTATCCTTGTTAATTACACAATATTGATTGGTTTAAATTGTGTACAATGCTTTTGTGTTTTTAACCTTCGATTCGGAGAAACAAATAGTTTTTTCGGAGTTTAGACACTACAGTTTCCGAAGACACTACACTACCCAGAATCCCCAGCTATCGTTTGGGACTACAACATCCGCCTTGCTTTACAAACCCCGTGATTAGTCCTCAAGCCCTGTGATTGGATGTTGGAGTGGCAGTGCGACAAGGTTACGCCGAGCGTCAAACAGCACTTTGAAATGGAATGGAACCACGGCAGACTATCCAAAACTGGAATTGGACAGGTCCAGCCCAGGGATTTTGATCCCTCATATAAACATATGCATAATGCTGCGCTATACTTTGCGGCCACACGCCGTTGCCAAGCAACGCTTATTGTTTAGTTCCTTTGATAAGCAGGCAGTCATATAATTAACTAGAACTAGCTAGATCTGATAGATTTGGACATAAAGGCGAGTGAAGTATAACCGGACGCGAGAGAGAGATCAGATCAGATCTCCTGACGGAGAACAAGCAGCTCATCCGGATCACAGCTCCACCCGCTGTGACGGACCGTTTAGTGGAGCAAAATACATGTAAGAGTTAGACCTAACACACTTAGTTAGTTTATCTACTCTGGAACTAGCTAAACTAGTCATAAATATATTTATTCTTTACTGTCGGGTCACTTATTACAGGTTCAGCGAGCTGCACGAGACTGACGGGCTGTCAGGAGAGGGAGAGGAAAAGAGAGCACCCCGTTTATTTTTCCCATTTTATTATCCAGAATTACTGTAACATTTTGAATAAAGTAGTTAATCCACTATTAGTAGTTTGTTTAAATGCATTACTTATGTTGTTTTTTTTCATTAACATAAAATAAATCTCACGTACCCCCTGCAGTACTCCAACGTACCCCTAGGGGTCCGCGTACCCCCATTTGAGAACCACTGGTTTAGGGTATACGAAACACAGTGGTGTTCTCAAATTTAAAACATATAATTAATAAATGGGTGAAAATTGCTTGTGTCCATAATGGGCAGCATTAATATACCCACATGACAGCTAAAGTCAGAAGAGCTTTATTTAACAGCTGGTCTTATGTCTGTGACCCCTCCTGTTGTTCATTGATAAGCCTGAAACATGCACTTGTATAGGTTCAGAGGCAAATATGGCAGTAGCCATCGATCATCTTAAGATAAGATAAGATAAGATAAGATATACTTTATTGATCCCAAGTTGGGAAATGTTTTAGTTACAGCAGCATGTACTACTTTGTTCTACTCCACTACAATTCAGAGGTTAACCTGGTATTTTTACTCCACTACATTTATTTTAGTTACTTTGCAGATTCTGATTAATGATGTGAAATATAAACAACCCTTAAATCAGACTTTAGTTACACCTGAGTCAAATTCAGGGAAGATGATTGTACTTTGTCAGACTTAATATATATCTGTGGATACCCCCAACGTTTTTTTCTTATTCAAAAGAAGACCTTAACTTAAAGACCCAGTGAAGTGTGCGCCGGTGCATGATCTGTTATGCTAATACGTATAGTAATGACCAAAATTGTCCATTGGAACCCATATCAAAGATGTTGGAATAGCAACGAATTTGACGAGTTGGAATTTTCCGCTGGGAAACCTCCGCCTTCGTGGGCGTGGCTTGCGATCTACTGCGTGACGTCAGAAGATGGGCTCAGCCGAAGTGTTTACATTCACCACCGTTCATTTTGTCTCTGTTTCAAAGTGGAATTTACCAACGTTTTTGAGCGAGTATTTTATTGGAAAGTGTTTCGCAGTCGACTGGAAGTGATTGCCAATCGAGGAAACCTGACAATGGAGGCGACAGTGAAGAAAAAGGGAGGAAAAACACACGGGAAGCGATGCATTGCCGCTGGCTGTGGTAATGTCAATTCTGCCGAAGTGGCGATGTTTCTGTTACCAAAAGATGAAGGTGAGTGGCTGGTGTCATTGTTTCGTAGATTCGTAGATTGTTTATGAAAAATAAAGGCCACTGTGTTTGTGTTACTAACAAGACTATCATGGCGGCGGCAGAGCTCAAGTCGAGTTTCTCCGCCTGGAGATATTCTCACTATTTCACTTTTGTCGAGCACAAAGAAAAGAACGTTTTAGTTAAATGTAAGTTGTGTCTTGGCGGGTCAAAGATCCTATCGACTGCCCAAAACAGCAATTAAAATCTGTTGAAACATCTGCAGAAACAACATGCTGGGACGAAGCTAGTAGCTAAGACCACAGACCCAGACTCATCCGACGCCACTCCACCTCCACCTAAGCAACAGCGGCTGGATTGGCACTTTGAAACATATCTTTGTGTTTGTGTTTGTATAGACCACATTGCTTAGCAGAGTTCAGTGATGCAAATGCATGTCAAGTTGATCAACAGGTTGTATTATTCTCCGATGCAATAACAGTACTGAAATGAAGGCTACAGTATAAGGGCATTAATGGGTGCCCTTTTTTAAGTAACTAAAAAGTTACTTTTCACAGTAACGCATTACTTTTTGGTGTAAGTAGTGAAGTAACTAGTAATTGTAACTAGTTACTGGTTTTCAGTAACTAGCACAACACTGCATGTGAACATGAATGTTGCATCATGCTATGAACAGATGAATGTATGATCAGGTGATGGCCAATCCTGTGTGTAGATCTACTCTAGATCTATGACAAAATATTGTCCTCAACTAAATTGACTTCCATGGCCACTTTCCTCATCTATCCTGTCCGAAAAGCTGTCAAAATCACTCATTTCTCTCGCACCAGTATCACTTTCCGAAGTCTCCGCCATGTTTACAATCACAACTGGGCCCATCTTGTGACGTCACAGCCGCTATCGTCTGCAGCAGCGGTAGGCTCAGACGGCCGTTCACGGGATGAAAAATTTGCGATGTTTATCTCGTCCCTCGCACTTCCTAAAAAATTATTTTAGCCATGAACAGGTACAATTATATGTAAGAAATGAAACTGCCATTTCATTTTGGCGCAAAAAAATGCACTTCACTGGCACTTTAAAGTATTCTTTAATGTTTAAATAAAGCCTTATTAGTTTGTCTGTTTTGCACATCCTCCTATTAATCTTTGGACGTCCTGCACTAAACTGTTTTATTGTAGAGATCACTACAGTATCTTCTTGATATTTTCTATTCTATATTTCTATCATTGACCTTCTACTTTCCCCCTATGAAAGTATGTACTCTTAATATTTTTTTCATCAAATATAACATAATTTCAACAAAAAAATTCAATAACGTTTTTTAACCACTAGGCGTCCCTTTCTATCAGCTGTGCACCGTTATGGTGTAAATATAACCTATCTACCAATTGGATCAAATATAAAAGTCAGCCGAATTAATGTTGATACTGCAAGGAGACGTATTTTGTGAAAGTAAATGTAAGATGTTGTGTAATTGCTGATATATTTATGATTCACCTCACATATTCAGTTTCGGCGGCACTTCTTCCTGTCTGTCCATTAAAACATGTTATGTCTCATCAGGGCTCTATAAATAAAGAACTACGGCAGATGTGTAATATTTAATGCAGCCGAACCGTGTATCACAATGCCGTTATGTGATGACTTCCAAAGAGAAAAGCAAGAACACTCGGAATAAAGTATTATTTTATTTTTTAAAAATGTTTTTGGATTTCACATTGCATAAACACCATATCCCAACGTGCATTGCGGCTAAAACATCCAATCAGCGAGCTGGGGATCTTTCCTACGTCTGTTTCCGGTATTGTTCCTGTAATGAGAGTTCACATTTATGCTACATTGAAGGGTGGAATTGACTACACATCTTCAGAAACATAATTTGCTTTAGATATAACTCATAGCAATATTGTAACCATTAAGAAAAGCCAACTGCATTAAAAGCCCAGTTAACAAACACTAGGTAAAGTATTTTTCCTTCAGTAATGAAGATGTAATTCCAATGTAGACACACCTGGGGTCGCTGTTCAGTCTGTTACGCTGAGCCATGCATTGTCTGGAACGTAAAAGGGACGAAGAAGACAAAGTGACGTACTTCCGGTTCAACATGAAAACATTCCCAGTTAAACATGCAAAAACAAATCGCTAAATAAAAAGATAAAACACTGGCATGTAATTTACGTTAGAATAAATAGAATGGTTTTGAATAATAGATGAGAGTAAAATCTACGTCACTTTACAGCCCCGCCCACTTTTGGGGAAACCAACGCTGTCATTTGAACGGCGATCAAGCCTGAAGCCACAGAGCTCTTCTCTTACTGTCCTTTCTTCTTAGAGGAAGTACAGAAACACGTAACTCTGGATTTGTTTTAATGTTTGAGGTGCTATAAACGACACAGCAGCTTTTTGGCATGTTAAAACTATTATTTTCTGCCTCGCTCATGAGAGTAACAGCTGGCGAAATTACAGCCTCGTCTACTGATTTTAATTTAACCATATATCGAGCCCGATTGTCGATTTCAAATGTGTACTCTAAAATGATATTTGTTAAATTACTATTATTATTATTATAAGCAAGACAATAAATGGCAAAGATATGTAGAAAATAACCGTATTTAAGATATATCTCTCGGCACTACAATACGTTCATAACAAACGTAACGTGGGAGAAAATATGTTTCTAGAAGATATGTAGAAAATAAACGTATTTGAGATACGTTCATAACAAACGTAACGTGGGAGAAAAATAATTTTCTAATTAAATGTAATAGTAGTTCTGTGGGAACGTAATTTTTAGGAGACAGGGTTGACAGGCTGACGCTCCTGTTGATTGAAAACGCTCCTGTGGGTCGTATTATTATGGGTCGGAACAATCGACCTATTTGGTCGTATTAGTTGGAGGACTTGTTGGGAGATTCAGGTGATAAGGTGGGGGGGGGGTTACCTTGGTTGGTGATTGGCTAATGGTTACACAAGCCAAAAAATCGTTATGACATCATAAAGTGGCCAAAATCTGATCAGCTCATTTTCAGACAGGTTTTTTTAGAAATGGATCAGGACAAAAAGTGAGCGAAGCTATTTTCCTGAAACTTTCAGAATGTCTTTACACAGAGGGGAGGGGACACATGTTGATGTAGAAAAGACATGAACAAGTGGATTTTGCATAATAGGTGACCTTTAAACTGAAGTGCTTCACTCTGCAGAACGACCTGCTGGATGTGGTGGCCAGCATCGAGCTCTCGAAGAAGACGGTGTACAGGATAAGAACCAACTTTGTCTTCGCACTCATCTACAACCTGCTGGGAATACCCATCGCTGCAGGTAATCCTCAAACATCTTCAATATGTGATAAGGAAAAATCCAATAGCACAGAAATATGTATTAATCAGGCAAGGAAATACAACTCAAAAGGTTGACTCTATAGCCCAGAAATGCTGAGGTTTTGAATCCGAATTTCAGAACCAAGAAAACAAATAAAAAAGTACTTATTTCCACATTTTATATTCATTCATTTAAGTGGAGGAATATTGTATAATATGTGTGTCATTTTCTTCCCTAAACGCTACTTATATATTTTAGATTACTAATCAAAAGAGTCAGCCTTTAAACATGGCGTCTGGATCTATAGGTGTTAAAGGCTCCACATTCCCAATAATATGAGTAGATGAGGTTACTTTGTTACTGCTAAATTGGTTAACAAATTACCCAAGAAGCATAAGAAGACAGTTATGTTGGACAAATGTCAAGAGAAACTGAGAATGAGAGAAAATGAATTGACATTTCGTTTATACTGTCACCTTGTGGCGTTAAAGGCAAGATTCCATTTAAATCACTGCTTTATTTAATTTGTATTGCTATTTAACTGTATTTTATTACGGTGTAAAAGATTTTTTGTTTTATATTAGATTTCTTGTTTTTTATATTTTATGTATGCACCATGACATCAAGTCAAATTCCTAGTATGTGCGAACCTACCTGGCAATAAACCTGATTCTGATTCTTCTGATCAGATTCTAAATCCACACACAATGAATAAAGCTTTGAGCGCTTCTTGGTGAGCGTCACCTGTGTTTTCTCTCACTATATGAATTGTGCTCTGGCGTGGGTGCAGGAGTGTTCATGCCTCTGGGTCTGGTGCTGCAGCCGTGGATGGGTTCTGCAGCGATGGCCGCCTCCTCGGTTTCTGTGGTGCTGTCTTCTTTACTGCTGAGAATGTGAGTCCATTACTATTTATGATGAATGGATGGTGTTGTTTGTTGGTATAAGTTACTATCTTTTCTTTATTTGTACTTGTATTGAGTTTCATGTTTTCTATATTTTTTATTACATTAGTAAATTGCATGTACTTCTTGCTTTTTTATTTGTTGTTGTTTTTTTCTCAATAATGTTAGCTGAGTTTACTTTTTGTCGTTGTTTTATCCTAAAGTAGAAAGGCTTTTTCACCTCGCCTTTCACATTTATTTTTTTAAAGTCCTTTAGTGTGTGTTTAGAAAAATCTGTGATTAGTTCTGTATACTGTTGGGAGTCCCTGTTTGCTTATTATGGTAGACTTTTATAGACATCCCCAAATGTATGCCTGTAAGTAAATCCATACTTTGAGGTCAAGTAGCCCAAATCCAATTCGTACACATGATTTCCTCCTTTCTTTTTACAGTAGAAATTAATCCACATTTCATTCAACTGCAATATATGCATATTACCTTTTGATTCCTTCCCTGAGAAATCCAATGAATTTTGTTTGCTAAGGCCTCTCTTCATAAGAATTGATTCCATCTTTTTCATAATTTTGTATCTGACCTGGGATCAGAGGTGAATATATTAATCTGTTTCCTGCAGGTACAAGAAGACGTCGGTGGAGCTGTATGAGGTGCGAGCGCTGGGCCAGATGAGGAGCATGCGCTCATCTCAGATCAGCACACATCTGGGTCTGGACGGCCCACGGCGCAGCCCCTCGCTCCCCCCTACAGCCCGGGAGCCATTGAGCCAAAGCCCCACCGCCCCCCCACACAGCCAGGGAGCGTCCATTAACTCCGTGCAGCAGCGGGACCTGCGTGTGTTGTGACGGGAAAAGGGAAGAAGGACTGAGATGAGTTTCTGGTTCTCATGTTTACGCTTTGTGTCCATGTATTTATGTAAATAGATAAGGCTAATTGTACACAGAAACTCAATAAGTACTCTTATTTTGGCGGGCACGTTCACTTTTCACATGAATCTACAACTTTCTTAGTGAAATGTCTGAAAATCAAGCTGCAAACACCAAAAAGAATAAGGTATTACTGAAGCATTGTTATTATTTTATTCACTATGTGACACGAGTCAATATGAAATATGTTTGCCCGTGTGTAACTGCTGTACAAATGCACTTTTACGATAGACTCAAAGTAAAGCTACAGTGTTTGGATCAGACTGTGTGAGTCTCAGGTTTGAATACTGCATGAGTAGATTACACTTTCTAGAAAGTGATGGAGGGCGGACTTTCTGGACCTTCAAATGTATTTTTAGCTGTGCCGAGGATAATTCATCTAAATGTAATGATTCATGCTCTCTATAACCAGAGGGAAACAGTTTCACAAAAGATACAGAGCCTTCAGGGGTATAAATATGTTTTATTGTTTGTTTTTGTGTTAATAGTTTCTTTTTATTTTGAAATATTTTCCCTTTTTTTTAATTATTATTCATCTACTCAATATCATACATGAACATCATACATTACATACATGTATTAAAGTCCAGGGGCAGACATGCAAAGCCACAAAACACGACATAAAGTAAATAAAGAAATAAAAGGAAAGAAAAATACATGTTGATACTTCAAATTAAATATGTTTTAAATACCTTATTATTCCTAATGTTTTTAATAGTGCTAATGTATTGTTTATGTTCTTGATAGAAATGTTCAAAATTTGGTTTGGAGTCAGCCCATTTCTTTTTATGGATGTGACATTTCCCTAAAAATAAAATTAACTGCACAAAAAAAACTAAATCTGCGTCCATACCATCAGCCCTGAAGTACTTAAGAATGTCTCTATCCTGGAGTATAAATATGACATCTACTACAGTGGACATTTAGACAGACGAGAGCAGGAAAAGCTAAGGTGTAATTAATAACACTAACGATGTAATTAATCACACCTGGGCCTTTCCTGCAAAGCCAAAAGTTCTTGAAAATACTTTCTTGTAATACTGACTGTAGACAAAATAATCTGCTCTTCACACACATGGGATATAGGTAAATGCTAGAGGATCATTTCACTCTAATTGTGACAGTTTGCAATCCTATTCCTAATTAGGAGCATAGACTGTATAAATGGACGTAGTGTCCGTGACGTCAAACACTAGGTATCGCAGAGTTGCTGTGAAGCCCGAAGAAGGCGAGGTCGGCCACTGCCATCTCGACAGTGACGTCATCGTCTAACTCCCACCTGCTCCAGCTGAATCCAAATAAGGGCAAAGAGGCGGAACCTGCTACCACCGAGCTGGAAGCTCCAGAGCTAGCTGAGGCTAACATGCTAAGCAGTGCTGGCTGCTCTGCGATGCTAGCCCGCTAACCTACGTCTGTTGCTCCCGGGTTGTACACAGCTGTCACATTTTACGTTGCTTAAAGGTGGGTTAGGTAAGTTTGAGAAACCGGCTCGAGATACACTTTTTGTTATATTCCATGGAATGCTCTTAACATCCCGATAGCAATGAATATCTTAAGTGCTTTGACAAAAAATCCATAAAAAAATGTCATCTGTGGAAGCCGTAGTACTGTAAAAAGCACGACCAATCATTTTAGCCGGCCCGGCTAAAATAACTGGATGGCCTACCTGCCTGTCAGCCTTCCATCCAGTGGCGTAGCTGTGGGTGGGCCCGGGTGGGCCTGGGCTCACCCACATGCACGTCTGGCCCACCCACAGCCAATCAGCGCGTCATAGCGATTTTGACGTTCCTGACAAGCGGCAAACTCTGGGGCAGAGCCGGAAAGCCCAGATGAAAGTGCCACAAACTGCAGTTCATCAAGTGGCCGACAGGGGATGGATGCAGAAAGGAGCCATTTCCATAGACCCCCATGTTAAAATGCCCAACTTTACAGCAGAAATAAACATGTTTCTAGCCTGGATCCAATAAAACGTATTCTGGATATAGTTAGATTCCACCTTCATGACAATGGAATAGGGAGTGCATTTTTTTACCGTGAGTAAATTAGTAAGTAAAGTAACTTTTGCCGTGAGTGAATGAAAGTCTTATTTCTTCTCGAGGTCTGCAGTGAAGCGTGTACACTAGGGATGTGCATCTCCATCACTGAGGCCGATTCGATGCGCATCTCGATACGTTGCCAACGATACGATACATTAACGATACATTTGAAACACCGGGCGATGCGATACGATTCACCCCTGTTGCGATACAGTTCGATACGATTTGATTCAACATTATGCGATACGGGGCGATACGATGCGATTCAACACGATGCAAAATAATGATACTTCAATATGAACGACAGAGGATTTTTGTTTTATTCCTTATATGCAGCAAATCATAAATTAACAAAAAAGTGCTTTACATATTTGGTTCTCTCTACTAGTACTGCGCATCCCATCATGCTGTTTCTTTTTTACCTTTTTGACCTTTTTGACCTTAAAAAACTCTCCAGAGTGGGCTACAGTACAATTGTATAACACCTCACAGTTAAACAATTTAAGGATGCATTGCCCATGATTAACAATGTGCAAATAACAACTACCATAGTGCAATGCCCATACAACTGCACCCTGATGTGCTTAACACTCATCCATAGGCTAACTCACCAGTTAGCAGAAAGCAGTGGTTTCTATATGAACAATAAAGAATACAAATAACCTTTCACAAACAGGTATTTCATAACTGCTTACTGTGGGGGAAACTTCTGTGTAGCAATGCAGTGGGAGTCACCGACTCAGGAAGGAGACACGGGGAGAGCTGGAGCTTTGATGTCAAACACTGATGGTTTATTTAGGAGCTTCGGCCGGAGAATTCACAAAACAAGTCCAAGAGCCAGAGGTTCTGACTTCACGGTAGAATTGCCACGTCAATTCTGAAGAGCTCTCCCCCAGACCCATGTATTTAGCTAGTTCAGAGAGAATAATCAACACTGTGCATAACAAGATAGAATCATAACACCTCTATCAGCTGACGCCAACAGGCAGGAGGAGGGAGACACAACACTGAGAGCACAGCAGCCAAGGTTACAGCTGCGTGTGCTCAGTCAGGACAGTACGAACTGATACACTGGATCAAAGTTATGGGCTTTGGAAAATATTTCCCCAACAGTTCCTCTCTTTTTATCAATTTTGATAATCTAAACCCTTAGTCTAATAATATTTTGTTCAATACTTAAATCAATGGGAATCTTCAGATGTGAGTGTGGACTTACACAACATCAATTACATCAATAACAATCACATTAAGAACAACATAATAAGATTGAAACATTCAATCACAATGATTGATACAGCCAATCATAATAGAAAAATCATCTCTCGTCAGTGTTTGGAGCATCTTTTGTCAAAAGCATAATAATGAACACACATAAAACACAGGTGCACAATAGCAAAATATTTGTTTTAAACTAATATCATTTAACATTAGTTCATCTCATTTATCAAACTATAAAATCAAAACCAGCTTGCAGCTTAAAGATTTACTTCAAGGCAATCACTAGTCAAAAGCATTTTAAACTTAGGATGCAGCTAAGGTATACAAATTCACAGTTAAGGTATACAATTCACAGTGGTGATTTGATCAACCTGTAATCTGCAAAGTTGCAGTGTCTTCAATTTTTAGGATTACTTTTACGTTTACTTCATTACGCTTTAGTCAAGAGTAAGGCACTTAGTCTTAGTAAAATCAATACATTCATTTTAGTCAAGTACATTGTTCAAAATCTGAAAAGGAAAAGTTAGGCAAATATAGTGAAACGGAGGCTCATCTGCCTGCATTCCTTCTGCTATCTGCTTGAGAGCAGTGCAACTGCGTATTCCTAGTGGCGCATCCAGGTGTCCCCCCCGTGATGGGAGAGGTTAGGAAGACATCAACCTGCTCCAAGAAACATGGAACCTTGTATTATAGAAGCCTCTGAAGCCCTCGCTCGTCCTGCAGGGTTGTCTGCTTGAGCCCACCGAGCAGAAAGATGAAGAGAAGAACCCCCTTCAGCAGAAAGGTGAAGTGAAGCATCCCATCTTATCAGAAAGGTGAAGAGAAGCATCCCATCTTATCAGAAAGGTGAAGAGAAGCATCCCATCTTATCAGAAAGGTGAAGAGAAGCATCCCATCTTATCTCGAACGACCTCGTGCTTCCTTGCACGTGGCTGGGGGGTGCTCTCTGCAGCCGGAGAGTGTGACCCTCTCTCTCTGACCCTTGGCCTTGAGAGCTGTCCTAGTTATTGGGTTAACAACTGATAGGGATGTTTTCTGAGTGAAGACAACTCAAAGTAATGGATTAGCACATTATCATTTAATTACAAAAATAGGATAGGCCCCTCAGAATTATTTGGGAGCCTTCCTGACACATGCACATTATCATTTTGAAGGTTTGTGTTAGTCATTTAACATGTAAGAGTCATATACTCATCAGTCCATAGCAGAGAAATGTTATTGTAAGTTAAAGGTGAGCTAGTCCCTGTGGATATAACCCCTTCTCAATGATTCTAAATGTATATAAATTCACCATTTACCTTTTGATAAAATATTAGTTTATCAGAAATACATTGTCTCTTCCATAAAACATAGGTTTGAGAAATAAATTACCCAATATAAAATAAATTACTCAATATAATTGACTCGTTCTCTCCCTTTTCTTACATATGTTACATATGAAATAATAACTTGGGAGTCTATTTAAGCATGGTATCGTTTATAATCTATTAATCGAGAAGACTCAGTATCACCTGTGTGCAGCTTACAAAAAACAATTGTGAGAAACATATATTATGCAGGAAATGTATACATTTGTTGAAGAACAAAGCATATCTGATTTGGGAGGAAAAGCTTCATCCCCTTAACATCTGTGTTATTACTGAAGGCAGCATGAATGATATTGGGTGTCTGAGGGTGTCATTACTGAGAAATGTCAAACAAAATCAAAACCTTAAACAGGTTTGCATTCCTCCACTTAAGGTGACGTTATCATTGGAAACAATACAAGCTAATTGTTTTGATGTAGAATCTATAAATGGAATCGTTAGAGCAGAACAGAATGGTTGTATTGTAGCCTGAGTTTCGTGCAGCCTTTAGTTTTACCAGGTGGAAACATTGTCTATATAATGTGAATACATGTGGAACTAGACATTAAGAGACCCCTGACATTAGGCCTATTTTAAAAATAGTAGGGGCTTTTAACAGCCCGCCAACTTACAGGCATCCTCTGCATAGCAGTATGAATAGCCTTAAAAAAACAACCCACTCTGCGGTAACGAGAGTCATGCCTATCACTACTGGACCTTCAGTAGACACAAACGCCGCCCCCCCCCCCCCCACACACACACACACACACCCCCACCCACGCACGCACGCCGCATTAGCCGCTCTAGTCAGATTTAAATGCACAACAACGCTTACTACACTCAAGACAGACATTAACGAACCATTCAACAAGTGTGAGGAAACAAAATGCAACCAGCTCAACGAGATGCATAACCAGCAAAGAAAAATGAGTCTCACTCACCAATGGTCATCACTTAAAGACGAAATCCATCCTCCTGTCCTTTTGGATGAATTTTTCGATTACCCAGTCATAAAGCTGATCACTGCTTTTCAGATCCAAAAGAAGTTGCCTTTCAATAGCCATGGAAGCTAATGCAGAGAGTCGGGATTGTCCTGTTCTGTTCCTTGCATATGTTTTTATCCGTTTGAGGGTGGAAAATTTCCTTGCCACAGATGCAGTGGTGACGGGGATCGTTACAACTAAACATATCAGTGCATATAGCTGATGCATGCTGTCACAAAGTCCTTTTCGTTGAAAAAAGAAAAGGAGGTCAGATGGGTTCTTTCCCTGAAAATCTGTCATACCATACATCACAGACAGTTCTGTTTTCAGCCGAGGCAAGTCAAAGTGCGGCCCGTAGCTCTCTGTGAGGCTTGAGAATGCAGTTGCAGGGAATTTGCTGTTAAAGCTGGTGAACTGTTGAGGGTCCAGAAGAGAAAGGAATGAAAGTTTTTCGTGATCTTTAAACTGATTTTGCACCTGATTTAAAATGTTCTCAAGAATGCCATTGTGCAGCTTCTTGTAGTGTGAGCGAGAATCTCCGTGGGCTCTCCGTCCAGTTGGCAGGCCGGTGTCCTGCACAGTCTCATCATATATTTGATCAAAACGATCCCTCTGCCCTTCAATGCAAATGCAAAACTCTTCCACCCTTGTCAGACAAAACTGCATGTCAAATGACTTATTCTGTAAGATGTCGAAGAGCACATCTGCATGCGCAAATATGTCGTTAAAAGTTGAAAGGAAAAAGCCAAATTCAAAGTTGCCCAGGTTTGATAGGTAGCCATCAGCACTGAGAATGGCAGCATCATCAAATTTGTCGTGGTGTTCAACTATGTATTCAAACAGATCCTTAAGAGCATCCTTCTTTTCAAATACAGTGCACACCAATCTTGATGCAAAATTCCACCTGGTTGGTGCCACTCGTGGCAGTCGCTTCTGGCATATTTCATCAAGCAGCCGCGTTTGTTTTGGCGATCTAGAAAAGAATGCAGCCAAGGTGTGAGAAGAAAATTCTGCATTCTTTAATTTTAACTACACCTTGAGATAAAACCAAATTAAGGGCATGTGCATAACAGTGTATGAAAAGTGCCTGTGGGATCTTTTCCTTGACCTTGGCTTGGACTCCGTTCAGCCCCGATGCCATAACGGCAGCACCGTCATAGCACTGGGCTACAAGTTTGTCCATGCATCCATGTTCCTCCAAGAAACCAAGGGCCATGGCTGCTACATCCTCTGCCCGTTTCTTCCCTGTCACATCCTCAAATTTGACGAACCTCTCTTTTACGCCACTGTCTGTTACAAACCGAAGAACACACGATAACTGTGCAGCATTGCTGACATCTGATGTTTCATCCAGCATTAAAGCTACAAAGGGTGCTTTACTTATTTCTTCTTTGATGGTCTCACCCATCACTTCGGCAACAGCACTTATCAAGTCGTTCTGTATTTGACTCGAGGTTCCAATGAACACCTTAGAAGTGGACAAATGGTAGTGCAAGTCTGGATCATATTCTGCTAAAAATGTAAGCAGCTCCAGGTAATTACCACGATTGGCTGATTCTCTGCTCTCATCGTGGCCCCTGTAGTTGGGTCTAGAACCTCAATTCCGTGACCATTCTTCTGCTAAGATGTTTTGACACTTGATTTGACATCATTGGACCTTTTATAAAAAATATAGACCCAAGGTCCCTCCCAAAAATCCCGGCAATTTTTGCTAGAGGGCCAAATCCAAGATGGCTGCTCGCGCCATCTTAAAAAATTAACTTTTGAACCAGAGCGCCTAGAGTCATGTGTAAATGCACTTTTTGGGGTAAGTCGGCCACAAGGATTCAATTTCTGACATCAGTTTGGTGCGATGACATCGTTCGGACCCACAAATCCAAGATGGCCACCATCCGGTCGAGAAAATATACACGTTTTGAACGGGAACATGCAGGATCACGAGGTACCGGTCACGGCAGTAGAACAAGCACTCACTGTTATAAACTGAAGTATATATATGTACTATATATGGGGGCGGAGCTTCCTACAGGCGATATAGGCGTTTGCCTAGAGCGCCACCCAGAGGGGGGCGCCACAAATAAAAAATAAAATAAAAAAAAGTTTGCTTGGCGCAGTTTTGGCTCTATATCTGCAACCATTATTTAAAAAAAAAAAATAATAATCTAACATAAGGGAAAATGAGCCAAAAATCTAAAATGGTCGGTCGGTCTAAGAGCCTCAGCTTTAAGTGTTCACAGTCAGAACATGCTAGAGCGCTGTGCATTGATGGGTATCTGTCAAGTGTTTTTAAAATTGAGCGTTGAGGAAAGAAAGACTAACGTTAGAGAACTGTGAAGAGGCAAAAGCCATCGGGGCGCAGTATAAAAACAGAAGAAAAGAAGAAGAAGAGAAACGTGCCAAGTTGAAAGGTAGGCTATGCCATTTTGATTGTATTGTCAACATTAGCGAATGGATCATGTAATCTTGCTAGTTAGCCAAGCCAACGTTAGCTAGCCAGCGTTTGTTATTACCATTCAGTAGAAACTGTCATAAGGCTATTTTTGTTGTGTCATGAAATAGAAATATTAGTAATAATAACAATGTTAGTTTTGGTGTAGCGAGCTACACGTTAAGTTTACCTCAGAAAGCAGATTGACTATCCGAGTCAAAAATTTGCCAAATTCAACCCTGTCATAATGTGCGCTAACGTTAGCTAACTAGCTCAGTGGTTCTCAACTCCAGTCCTGTTGAATGTTTTCGTTCCAACCCAGAACTAACACACCTGATTCAACTGTTCTAATAAGATAGTCATAGCTCTTGATTAGTTGAATCAGACCTGTCAGGCTGTCCAAATGCTTACTAACTAAATAATAGCTACATTTAACAAATGGAAATTATTCTTAATTTCTTATCTGCCCCCATATCAATATCTAATACGTAGGCCTACTTGTGTTTCTTATAGGGATTCATGAGTATGCCGCACGATATGGATCATAGCTTGTGACAATGTCCAACATTCCGTGTATCCTGCAGTGTGGAAGGGTTTGCAGCAAAGCCACCGATGCCATTACCTCAATTGAAAAATGGGACACTCTAAAGAACAATACAGAGTTATGGAGCGGTCTTGACAAGTTCGGAGACGTCCATACATCCATCGACTGGGATACAGGTCCCGTCGGACACTGTGTCCATGATACATGTAGGTTGACCTTATGCAATGCCACAAAACTGGAACAGGCCAACAACAGACAGAAAAAACGAGTTGTCGATGAATGCCAAGCTCAGTCTTCGTCTACGTCTGACATTAGTTCCACAGCTGCAACTCCATCTTTCAAGCGGCTGCGATCTAGTCTAGGGCTGATACACGATAAAAATAAATGTGTGTGGTGTTGTAAGACGGAGTCGGCAAAACATCCAGAATCAAAGTTGGTCCTGATTTCGTACGATCATGCATGGGCAGCGTTCAAGAGCCATACGGTGGCTCTGGAAGATGAACTAATGCGCGACAGAATCAACTGTCTGATCAATTATGCAGCTGATCAGCCGTATGCACTTGAGATCAGATATCATCACAAATGCTGGTTTAAATATGTTCGTAACTACCAGAGAATGAGTGAAGATGACAAACTTCCCCACATGCACAATGTCACTCTCCGTGAAGCTCAGACAATTTTCTTTGATAACATCAGAACAGTTATCTTTGATGAACATGAACTAAGGTCACTGCAGAGCCTCCTCAGAGATTACAGCTCTATCGTTTCTCGGTATGGATTCCCAACATCTGGAGTCAAGTCATCCTACATCAAAGATATCCTGACCCGGGAGTTTAAGGACAAGATCGGCTTCCACTCTCGCCCTCAGAGAAACCAGAGCGACCTAGTCTATGACACGTCTGGGAGCGGTTCATATGTCGAAGCAGCGATCTCCTCTATTGGTGTCAGCAGTGAGCAACTGGTGCAAAATGTGGCTGCGCGGCTCAGAGATGATGTCAAGTCCATCAAACTCGTCCCATGGCCTCCACGAGTCGAGGAGCTAGAGGAGGAGGAGGAACTCCCGCCTCTCGTTTTGCAGTTGCTATCGGCTTTGCAGGGGAAGCATGGGGTAGATCTGTCTCCAAGCACACTTTCTCTCACCTCTCTCATCACACAGTACATTATAAAGCGACCCACCACTACCGCCATCAATGCCACCGTCACCCTTCACGGATTGACTCGTAGCAAGGAGCTTGTTGATTCGTACTACAAGCTGGGCATGGGGATCAGTTACCCGAACGTGCTTCTGCTACGTGATGTTTGGACAATGCATGACCTTGAGCGGTGCTCGGTCTGTCCGGCAGAGATCGCTGAAGGGGAACCAAGCATCAGTATCATCGACAATGACGATTTTCGGAACGATACATTGACAGGAGGAGGTACTTCACACCGCTGTAATTGGATGTTTCTGCAACGCGAAGAACGTCTTGTACATAAGCATGAGGCAAACACCCAGGATGAGCAACCGCGGATCAAACATGCCAAGACTGTCTCGGACGTGCTGACTGAGAAGGCCTCTGAGATGCAAACGGTTATGCCATATAGGACCGTCAAGCGTGGCGAGCCTCCGATCCGTCCTAAGCCTACTACTGTCTCATCGAGTACTGAGCCTCAGCGCCAGCGAAGCATTATTCATGCCCTTGCACGTGCTGATGTGAATGGTGACCGCCCTGTTGCAGCCGAACAGAATATCCCTTCGTACAACGGGTTTCACGCTGGATTGAATATGTGGCAGGACAAAAGCAAGGCTTATTTTCATACATCTTACAATCAACCGCCCGACAAGTCAGTTGTGAAGGACGTCATGGACAAGCTGGTTACCATCATCGCAACTAAGCACATGCCCTTTGCCTTCTTAGTTGGAGATCATCCCGTGTATGTCCTCATCACCCTGCTCAAGGCCGAAAACCCAAGCAAATTCAGTGCCATTGTACCTTTTCTTGGTCCCTTCCATACACAGTGTGTGATGATGAGTGCCATCTACAAGCGGTACAAAGGTAGTGAACTAGGTGAAGTACTTGTCGCGGCTGGAGTTATTGCCGATGGCTCCGTCGATCGTGCACTGAAAGGCAAACATTATAAGAGGGGGCTACGCTGCTTGCGACTCATGTACGAGGCCCTTATGTGTCAGCTGATGAAGGAGAACCTCGGGCCCGACCTGGCT
Organism: Dissostichus eleginoides; assembly: GCA_031216635.1. Lineage (NCBI taxonomy): Eukaryota > Metazoa > Chordata > Actinopteri > Perciformes > Nototheniidae > Dissostichus > Dissostichus eleginoides. The sequence goes on along the minus strand of CM062287.1, from coordinate 948,094 downwards.
GATGAGACGAGGGAGAACCTTGACATTCTGAGAGATACGAGTCAATCCGAGGAATCCCGCGCTGATGCTCATGTGGCACTAGAGAATGATGCTGACCTCAAGAGCCTTGTCACCAACATGTTCACCCACGTTGAGGCCAGTGACATGGCAAACTACTGGAGGGATTTCCTGTCCATGACAGACGCGCTCATGCAGAATGTACATGCGGTCCATATATGCAACTGGGATGAGTATGTGAGCTCTCTGCGTGCGATGCTGCCATGGATGGTAGCTTACGACAACAATAGATATGGGAAGTGGCTGCCAGACTTTTGGGCGATGTTGACAGCTCTCCCTGCAGATCAGGTTGCGTTCCTTCGTACTGACTTCACCCAGTCCATCACAGGCAACCCCTATTCCAACATGGCCTGGGACATGTGGATCGAATGCACCATGAACAAGGGTAGCAAAATGAAGTCTGGTTGGCTCTCTATCCTACAGAATGAGAAGCAGCTGCTGGTGCACTCCAGAAATGTGAAAAATGTGGCCCAGATCCGGGCAGCTCACAATGCCCTTGCAAACCGAAAAAAGACAAAGAGGAAGCACACGGAATGCGGCCCCAAACGGATGCGAGAAGATGAGCAGTGTGTGCAAGACCTGGTTGAATGCATGCATGAGTTTGACACCTTCCCGTTCGATACGGCCTCAACCACCCTCCGTACCTTGCAGTCGGCCATGCCCGCCTCTGATGAGCTCGTTGCAGACTTCAACTCAGCCCATGCCGCAGGGGAGAAGAAATTGACCCACTTTTTGGAAGAACGGGTATTCAATAAGAATACCTCTCTTCATGCACCCGTCCCTCTGTGCAAACGATTGACGTTTGCGAAGGCGTTAAGCAAGGAGAAGCCATCAGATGAACTCAAGGCGAAAGCTGCAGAAATGGAGCGAAGCGCCCTCAAGGCAATGATAAACCTGGTTGAGGGCAGTCAACTTGTGAACCTCCCCGAGTTGCTCGAACATCGTATTGTCGAGGAGTGTGTGCCATTATTTAACTCCAACGGCACCTTCAGAAAGACACAGAAGAGCATGCTCGTGCAGAAGCTCTCTCTGGAATCTGTAGATCTGCAGGAATCATACATCGCTCTTGTGGACATGGGCATGATCTGGAGGATGGCAACTCCATCAGCAGAGGATCGGCGGACGCAAGATGGCAACCCATACAAGTGGTCGGACTATGTCCACAAGCTATCATCTATTATCCTTGCACGCCATCATAATGCTCACCGTATCATATGTGTGAACGACCCGTACGACACAGCATACTCGACGAAGGATGACGAGCGAGACCTGAGGGTACAGGGAAACACACATGTGCCCAACACCTACATGAAATTGGGTGACGCATTCCCCACTGCCAGAATGTTCAAGACGCTGCTGTGTAGCTCCAGCAACAAGGGGCGGCTGCAGAAAATGATATGCAGCTACCTGACCGATCTTGCACAGAGTGTTGATGTGGAGATTGTCTACTCTGTCGGCTCCCACTGTACCAACTTATCAACCCAACAACCGATGCAGAACTACAGCTTTGACCAGTCTGAGGCTGACACTGTCCTGTTCTCCACCTATGTAGTTTTGCGCGAGTCAGGCTACAGTGGTCCAGTTGTCATCGATGCCACTGATACTGATGTATATGTTGCGGCAGCACTTATCTCACAGCAGCTGCCAGGTATGCTCTGTATCAAGAGGAAGCAGGAAACGGTACGCTGCTGTGACATGACAACTGACATGATGGCCGACTGTATTGTGCAGCTGCATTGTATGACAGGCTGTGATGCAAACTCAGGCTTTTACGGCAAAGGTAAGAAGTCTGTGTATGACCAGGTGGCGAAGAGCCCTGTTGCCCGACAACAGCTCTCGCGATGTGGAGATAACCTTGCCCTGACAGAGGAGGTGCTGGAGCAGCTCTTTGCCTTCACACGTAGCATCATCTACGGTGACAACAAGAGCAAAACCATGGCTGAGGCCCGTGCTGCTAAATGGAGGACCATCAAAAAGAAATCCTTCATCCGTCTCCCTCCGGATGCCGACAGCTTGCGTCAACATTGCCTCCGTGCCAACTACCTGGCGTATCTGGTGCGCCATCCATCGCTAAAGCACCATCCCTCACCAATCGGACATGGTTGGGAGCTGGTTGGTGGTTGCTGTCGCCCTGTACGTCACACGCGACCCGCACTCCCGATGCATCTACCTGCACCAAGGCCAACTGAAGAGGGACAGGAAGATGAGGAAGATGAGAGCGATGATGATGACGAAAATCGAGTTGCTGCTGTCCAGAGAGGCGATTCATCGGAATCGGAGGATTCAGAATGTAGCGAGGCAGGGTGCTCTGATTCAGACTGATACGGACTCTCAGTGTCATATTGATAAATAAAAAAAAAAGCAGAATTGTGTTTCATTTGTGTTATTGTTCAAAACTTGCCATTTCTCGAGGCAGCATTTTTGCGTTATTACATGTTGTTTGAAGTGTTCTCATTTGCTAACTAGTCAAGTTACAGCTAATAAAAGTATTTTATTTGAAGGTTAAGTAGTTGTATATCTTGTCATACATTCTTATTTCATGGTAAAATATTAATATGCAGATTATTTGCTTATAAGTCGATCAGTACTCAAAACGTGTGTAATTTCTCGACCGGGTGGCGGCCATCTTGGATTTGTGGGTCCGAACGATGTCATAGCGCCAAACTGATGTCAGAAATGGAATCCTTGTGGTCGACTTACCCCAAAAAGTGCATTTACACATGACTCTAGGCGCTCTGGTTCAAAAGTTAATTTTTTAAGATGGCGCGAGCAGCCATCTTGGATTTGGCCCTCTAGCAAAAATTGCCGGGATTTTTGGGAGGGACCTTGGGTCTATATTTTTATAAAAGGTCCAATGATGTCAAATCAAGTGTCAAAACATCTTAGCAGAAGAATGGTCACGGAATTGAGGTTCTAGACCCAACTATACTTTTCTATGTTATGTTTGTATTCATGTGTAAAAAAAGTTGTGTAAGAAAAATTCAGTCATTTTTATTTGTTATGCAATCGATGTTGTGTCTTTTTTTTTTTTGCAAATTTGTTCACACATCTGGTTGAACTTACTGTTACAAAATCAATAAAAAATACCAATGTGCTTGCTAAAAATTGTGTTTTTTCTTGTTTTTCAAAAACATTCAAATATGACTTGGGCAATTTAATATTAGGCTAACGAGGTGCGTGTGCTCAGTCAGGACAGTACGAACTGATAAACTGGGTCAAAGTTATGGGCTTTGGAAAATATTTCCCCAACACTTACGTAGGTAAGGAAGAAATTTAAACTATTATTGGCAGTCACAGGCTGTTGTAAACTAAACACCACTCTCTCTGACATAACACCTCACCAACCTGATCTCACCAGAATGCGTGACTCCACCACGACTCCTTAACACCGCAATGCGTGGTGGAGTCACGAATTGTGCTACATTTACGTGTCAGCACCACGCAAAACAGCCCAATGTAAAGTGAATGAGGCTCCTTTGTCGTGGTGCACACACGCATTTCTACAACGTCCTGCAGTGAGCTTTTTATTCTATAAAACGTTTTTTAAATCTACTTTATAGCTTGTAGTAACTCACGGGAGGCTTCTTTTATTTTATTTGTATTCATAATAATTTTTATCTTTCGTCAGAATGTATTATGGTGCATTATTTACCAATTTTTGTTCTCAAAAAACAGTGCATTGTGTGTAATACAACTGTGATTTTTATTAAATTAGTTATTTTTTTCAGCTGTGTCAAATAGATTGTTCCCTTTAGTTTAGGTTATTTAAAAGGCAATTATATCAGGTCCGCGAGCATCTGCGATCCCTCTATGGAAAGCCAAAAGTGCCATAATACGGGGGTGAAAAAACGCGCGAACATACGGGGAGGTCCGTTTTTTCGCGCGAAAAGACGCGCGAAAAAACGGGGAGGTCCGTTTTTTCGCGCGAAAAAACGGGCCAATATACGTGCGAGTGTTCGCGCGGTTTTTGATATGATAATTAGCCCCTCCTTCTGATTTCCTTAGCCAATAAGTTCAAAGTGTCTGTAACCAATCAGTGAAGGGTAAAGCCAGACCAAAGCAATCTGTAGATGAAAAGTTCCTGACATGGTGAGGCTGTGCTGTAAATTGTACATTATTCCAGATTCAGGGGACTAAGTATTAATTTGCCTTTGAATATAATAAATATATCAATCAATATATCAATATAACCTGCCTTCATTGTCTTTTAAAATAAAATCGCATTACCCTTTTCCTTAACCCTCTGGAGTGTGAAGTGAAGGGTATTTTCTCAATTTTTAGATGTCTCCTTAAATCCACTTTTAAATGTACTTCTTATAACATGGCATGGTGTTACATGTCAAAATGTTCAGTAGTCTCTGGTCTTGCTAGACATGCAAATTCACTCACCTTAGAGCACTGTCTTATGAGAAACTTAGCTTAGAAATCCGATTTTTGGAAAACTTCAAAACTGTTGTGAAACACAGATGTACTCATGTCATCCATTTTTTTTGGTGTTTCAGATTTTGTTCACCAAAGTCTTTGGTTCACAAAAGTAGTGAAATATATCAATTACACTATAAGCCTATATAAATGTGTTGTTCATGTCTAAAATGAAAATGTGTAAATTATAATTTAGAGTAAAATATTTCCATCCCTCTACTTTCACCACAGAAAAGTTACATCAGGACTGAATAATGACTTCATATTCCATACCAAGGTTTATGTGATGTGTACATATACAAATTCAGCATTTCAACTTTATTTTTCAACCAACTATTTATGTTAACATATGAAACTGTAAAATCTCAATATTTCCAATATCAGAACTTTTTCAACCAACTATTCATTATAAATGTAAAGACAGGGGGTCTTTGTCCATGGTCTTTGTCTGTCTTCCAAGACAGTGGGTTTGGCTGCTGTGTAGGTGGGGTGATGGTGCATGGGCTGCTGGTGGCTGTGTCGGAGGGAGGTAGGTGGGATTGTCCCGGGTTGATGCTGGGATTGTCCCGGGTTGATGCTGGTGGCTGTGTGGGAGGTACGTGTGCTAGGCGAGACTTCTTTGCTGGCTGGGTTGATCGTGATGGCTGTGGTGGAGGCCTTTGTACCGAGGTGTATCTTAATCTTGTGGCAGGCACAGATGGAGGTGGAGGCCGCTGTAGGGATGCTGGTCCTCTGGTCCTCTGGTCCTTGGTGGTGATGGCTGTGGTGGACCTTTGTACCGAGGTGTATCTTAATCTTGTGGCAGGCACGATGGATGGTGGAGGCCGCTGTAGGGATGCTGGTCCTCTGGTCATTGGTGGTGATGGCTGTGGTGGAGGTCTTTGAGCCACGGTAGATCTTGACCTGGGGGCCGGCACAGATGAAGGTTCTGGCTACTGGATAAAACGCCGCCTCTGGGCCACTAGGCCCAGGCAGCTGTGAAATCTGAAAAAAAAACATACCTTTACATTTAGCAAATCAAAATAACTGTATGACGTATTTTTCTCTAATCAAAAATGGAAATAAATCCACATGCCATATTATGACTTTTATGAAGGATTAAAGCCTTCTTCATTTCCAGTATATAATACAGTGATAACACACACAACCCGGTTGACTGTACTCACTTTAACCTGGCTCTGTTGTACACTGATAGGCACAATATTACCATAGCATTAGCGCGCTATTAGAATTTCAATAATATGAACAATTATGAACTCAGACCAGCATTTCACATATTTATACAAACAGAATACACTTGAAATGTAAGCCAAAGTACTGCACGGGAGTCATACACCTAGTAACATAGTAGTTTGAGCCCTACATTATTCAGGGAGCGATAGCCTGTGCTAAAGAAGCTAGCGGACGCCATTAGCCACTGTAGTGGAGCCGAACTAGCTCACAGAATGACATTAAACTTCACATAAAGAACAGTTTCAAACACACTTCTTAGATCGAAATATGACATAATCTTTGTACACACTACTAACCTGTTGAAGAGGAGAAATGAATGAAGCAGAGGGAACGTTGTTGCCGTTCCAGCCAGAATGCCAAGTCTGCGGCAGACACATAAAGCTTGTTTTCAATAAGTATATACATTGTCCAAAGAGGTTGTATTCTACAGTGTGCCTGAATGTAATCATTGCGTAGGTGTGTAGTGTGATTCTTTGTAGTTTATTTATGGCATCGCGTTGGATTTGACGTCATCTGAACAGGACATCGCACGCTCACTGCTTGATAGCGTGCGAAGGTCCATTTACGCCGGTTGCTAAACAACATCGTTATGGAGAAATGCAAGTTTGCGTTTAAATGGTTGGAAGATAAGGAGGAAGGACAATCAATACTGTGTATAGTAAATGTGAGGTAAAGTGTGTCGCCAATATAACCGGTTAAAACTCCAAGTGGCGATGAGGTCTTAAAATGTATGGAAAGGGTCTTTAAAAAAGGTATTACATCTGACTTCAGGATGCCTGCATATACCCTGATGACACTGCTCCCCCTGTCTTTACATTTATTATGAATAGTTGGTTGATAAAGTTCTGATATTGTAAATATTGAGATTTTACAGTTTCTGGTGTTAACATAAATAGTTGGTTGAAAAAAAAAAGTTGTAATGCTCAATATGTATTTGTACACATCACATGAACCTCAGTATGGAATATGAAGTCAGGAATCAGTCCTGATGTAACTTTTCTGTGGTGAAAGTAGAGTGATAGAACTATTTTACTCCAAATTCTAATTTACAGATTTTCATTTTAGACATGAATAACACATTTTATATAGGCCTATGGTGTAATTCATATATTTCACTACTTTTGTGAACCAAAAACGTTGGAAAACCAAATCTGAAACACCAAAAGAAAATGGATGACGAGTAAATCGAGTTTCTACGTTTTCCAAAAATCGGATTTCTAAGCTAAGTTTCTCATAAGACAGTGCTCTAAGGTGAGTGAATTTGCATGTCTAGCAAGACCAGAGACTACTGAACATTTTGACATGTAACACCATGCCATGTTATAAGAAGTACATTTAAAAGTGGATTTAAGGAGACATCTAAAAATTGAGAAAATACCCTTCACTTCACACTCCAGAGGGTTAAGGAAAAGGGTAATGCGATTTTATTTTAAAAGACAATGAAGGCAGGTTATATTGATATATTGATTGATATATTTATTATATTCAAAGGCAAATTAATACTTAGTCCCCTGAATCTGGAATAATGTACAATTTACAGCACAGCCTCACCATGTCAGGAACTTTTCATCTACAGATTGCTTTGGTCTGGCTTTACCCTTCACTGATTGGTTACAGACACTTTGAACTTATTGGCTAAGGAAATCAGAAGGAGGGGCTAATTATCATATCAAAAACCGCGCGAACACTCGCACGTATATTGGCCCGTTTTTTCGCGCGAAAAAACGGACCTCCCCGTTTTTTCGCGCGTCTTTTCGCGCGAAAAAACGGACCTCCCCGTATGTTCGCGCGTTTTTTCACCCCCGTATTATGGCACTTTTGGCTTTCCATACCCCTCGCTCTACCCCTCGCTATCGCGTGAAGGGTCTGCATTATGCGCTCCGCACAGTAACCCTGCTGCGAGGCTTCATGAGCGTGCTCACTAACCCCCCCCCCCCCGTTCATAAAGTCAAGTACCCCTCAAAAGGTCCGGTTTTCATTTTAAGGATGCGCACCAAGCAACATCTCCAGGTGCTCCTTTGAGAACCAGGGCAAAAAAGTTACGTTCACCCTGAATATCCTATTCGATCAATAAAGGGGTATTGTAGGCCAATATTAGTCATTTAAAAAATATATAATGATGGTGAAAACCACTCCCCCCACATCGGAATTACAATGGCTACTGACTGTATTTGAAATGCTTTTTGTTTAATAGTAATAATAATCATTTTATTATAACAACAATAAACCAGAAGAAGATTCCGTCGTTACCACAGCAACGTTACGTCGCGCTTAACGGCAACGTGACGTAGCCACTTTACGTTACCTGTGGGTAACGTAACGTGGCTACGTCACGTTGCACCTCACTTTCATTAATTTCATCTGACAACGGACTACAGTAAGTATCTAAAATCAAGGGGAGTTTATTTCTTTAAAACACGAAATAATATTGCTTTTATTTATTCCACTGTAGCACAGTCTCTATAGCGTTTCATTCCTGGATATTAGGTTGAGTTTTGTAGTGTGTTTAGCTTTTACAATAGGCCACGTGCAGCTAGCAGCCTCCGGCCTTCCGGTCAAAGTTTTTAGCTGGATAGCATGTATAGTTTATACAGGTAAATGCCATTAGCTGTCCCCGGCACAGTTGGATAGTGGAGGTGCATGCTCGAAAAATATGTTTAAATGCAAGTATTTGCACATGTGTTGTAAAGACAGTCTTCAACACAGAGTTCTAATATTGGCTAAAGGGCCTCGGCGATGGAGTGGAACAAAAAATGTGGAACTGGAGTTTTTCCAGAGGATTTGACTGGCCAGTGGGGACCACCCAATGTCCCACTCTGAATCAGAAATAGTTAATTGATCTCCGGGGGAAATTGGGATTGTTACATTGTAGAATTAAAATATATAGTAGAAAATATAAGAAAAACAAGTATGTAAAAATATGTGCATAATATAACAATATGCACAGTATAAATGCATAATGTCTGCCAGAGTATTGCTCAGATTAATTATTATTGCATAGAGTATTGCACAGATGAATTATTATTACATAGAGTATTGCACAGATTAATTATTATTACTTAGAGTATTGCACAGATTAATTATTATTACTTAGAGTATTGCACAGATGTTACTGTTATTCTAAATAATCCTAATCATGTTTTTATTTTTCCTGTTTTACAGCTTCATTACAACCCTTAATATCACTAGCAAACACATATCCACACACACATCAAACCAACGGCACTTTTAAGAGACACACTCTCTCTCACTGTCTCTCTTTCAATCACTCTCTCACTCTCTCTTTCAATTACTCTCTCACTCTCTCTCTCACTTTCTCTTTCAATCACTCTCTCACTTTCTCCTTCAATCACTCTCACTCTCTCTCACTTTCTCTTTTAATCACTCTCTCACTCCTACAAATGGCTGGAGGGTCACATAAAAAGACCTGCCCAAACTGTAGGGAAAAAATTTACTGTGGAAATAAAATCTGCACACTATGTAAACATCCACAGCCAAAAAATGTGAGACTCAAAAAGAAAATGGACAAATTCCAAAGCCAGCAGAAGCAGTGGTTGTCATCCATGAATAAGAACAGAATCAAGTCCCACGTTCTTGATGACGCCGCCCTTCTGGTATGTAGTTTACAGAATTATCTCATTCACAAAAAGTGTGAAAAATAGTTGTATTACTTTGACAGAGGTATTAATTGTATCATTAATGAGAATATAATTCATGATTAATGATTTTCAAACAGAATGAACTATTATGTGTAGGAAGTTTAGGAAGTGTCTCATAAGTTAAAAATCCCAAATGTATCCACCAAAACATAATGAACAAATCGTTGTTTTTATTATGATGCCAGGATATTAGTGTAGATGATTTATTTTGATGCTACTTCAGGGCAAGCTTGCAGATAAATTCAAATGTAAACAACAGTTTTGTGTATTTATCTAATTGATCTCTCTACCTCTCAACAATTATTTTCCCAGCTGGAGAAGTTGCATGCCCTTGGCTTGAAGCCCCTGCTGCTGCTGGGATATATGCAAACTATTTGAACATTACATATATTATAAGTACTTGTGAAAGTACAAAGTTCAAATAACATACAGATGTACAATGTCTTTGTCTGCCTGCCACAGGGGGGGACGGAGCACCTTTATGACTGGGAGCCCTGCACAATTTGGTATGTTAATTTGCTTTTGTACAATTACATCTATGTGTGCTGTTAACATTTGTGGTAATTGTTGGCACGCCATTATCTTAGGTGGCATTTGTTAAAGAAAAATGCAAAAAGTTCTGCTGTCTCTAGCACCAGCTATACACAAGTTATTAATTCTTCTTCACCCTCCCTTTATTTTTATTTTTTTCTCAGTGTTGTCCTGGCCTCCATCCTGGCAACCAGCCTGATTCCCACCCCATGCAAATCCCATTGCCAAACAAAACAATAAATGTTTTGATGTTTGTATGTAATTAATAAAGTGCAACAGACTTAAACATGTTTTGACTTGAAGGATCCCTGTATGTATTAACCTATTACATTTCACATGTCATGCTGCCGCCCGCCTCCTCCCCATCCACCTCCTTTCATCACATCCAGTGCCAGGAGAGCTAATCCAAAGACCTCATCACACCACCTCTTCATCCCATCTCATCAAATCCAGATCTTCAGCATCATCACCAGTGTCTAGACCCCGGGGGGGTTCCCTATATGCTCACGGCTGCCTTCCCCCTTTAGATATACCATTTCAGGATCGGGGTTTAATCGACAAAGACTTAACATTTATCATATGGCATGTGTCAATAAATGTTCTTTAAACAAAATGAAGTCTCTCCTGATTGAAATACACAGAAGCAGCCCACAAGGGGTCCTTGAGATGATAGTACACTATTGAAAACATTAATAACAGAATGCTTAATGTACAAAACATCAAGAAATAAGTAGCCAATGCTTCAATCCTTTGGGAATACACTGTTTATAGGCTATTTTAATTTAATAATACATTACATTTATAAAGCGCTTTTCCTGGTGCTCAAAGCTCTTGCAAGCAAGTAAAACTAAATAACAAAAGTAGAACGTGCTAAGCTAGGTGGAATAAGGGCAAGGGGTTAGTTGATTAGGAGTTGAAGGCAAGAGTGAAAAGGTGAGTTTTGAGGGATTGTTTGACTGATGTGAGAGTGTTGGCGGATCTGACGTGGCTGGAGAGGGAGTTCCAGAGTGTGGGGCCGAGGTCCGGAGCTTTGTCCTGATTGGGCTGCAGGTTAGCTTCAGCAGATCTGAGGCGACGGGTGGGGGCAAGGTTGTTGAGGGCTTTGAAAGGGAAAAGTAATATTTTAAAGTCAATGCGGTGTTTGATGGGGAGCTCTTGATGGGAGAAATGTTGTGTTATTATTCTTTCCCCAGTTAACTAAGCTATGCTGAACTGCCAGTAGATAACTTCTAAAGTAAAGACCAGTACAGGGGCTTCAAAGGTTTTCTACTCGTTTTATTGTGGTCTTTTTGGACAGCGGAAGGCTAGATTACCCATGATCCTCAGCTACCGTTGCCGTGGAAACGGAGCAGGTCCACTCTCCGCTACCTGCTAAACCCTAATTTATTTCAGATACCAAACGTACTTTTTCCGAAGATTGGTGTTACAAAATACATCCATCTTAACTAAACTGGAAACAGCAGTATAATTTATCTTGTTAACACTTCAAAGTTGACCATTTTTTTAACCCGCACCGCCTAGTGGTTAAAGCACGTTATTGAATTTTTTTGTTGAATTATGTTATATTTGATGAAAACATATTAACATATTAAGAGTACATACATAGGGGGAAAGTAGAAGGTCAATGATAGAAATATAGATGAAAATATCAAGAAGATACTGTAGTGATCTCTACAATAACACAGTTTAGTGCAGGACGTCCAAAGATATTAACAGGAGGATGTGCAAAACAGACAACCTAATCAGGCTTTATTTAAACATTAAAGAATACTTTAGGTTAAGGTCTTCTTTTAAATAAGAAAAAAGCTTTGGAGGTATCTACAGATACATATTAAGTCTGACAAAGTAATTAATGTCTAATATATTGCATAGTTTGTTTTGGGACTTGACAATCAACTTTCCTGCAATGTTAACTATGTTGAAGCACTTATTTTTACTGATATTATACATATGTATTACACTCTTATAAGATGTATATAGATAGTATAATATGTGCAGAATAGGACTGTTTAATGGTGGAGGTACACACATATCGATAGATGTCTTGTAATGCACTGTTGAGGAACCTGCGACCCAAGTTTTTCATCTCTGACCTTTTTCATCTCCGACTCCGACCTTTTGCCTCTCTGACCTTGTCAGGTATTGAACATTCAATAAATGAGGAACAGAGAATTATTAAATATAAAACACAGAATTTGTGTGATTATACTAAATGATTTACAAATAAACACCACTGGATATTTACAACTGTTACACATGCTGCTGTAACGAAAAAATGGCCCCGCTTGGGATCAATAAAGTATATCTTATCTTATCTTAAGATGATCGATGGTTATACTGCCATATTTGCAAAATGTGCCTCTGAACCTTGACAAGTGCATGTTTCAGGCTTATCAATTAACAACAGGAGGGGTCACAGACATAAGACCAGCTGTTAAATAAAGCTCTTCTGACCCTAGCTGTCATGTGGGTATACTAATGCTGGCCATTATGGACACAAGCAATTTTCACCCATTTATTAATTATATGTTTTAAATGTGATAACACCAATGTGTTTCGTATCCCCTAAACCTCTAGGGGTGTACAGTTTAATACTGGCAACTTCTAATTATGGGAAATACGAAAACGTCTTTTAAAACTACAATTCCCAGTAGAACATGTTGCGAAACATACATTAGCCAGCATGTGTAGTTCTGGGGACGGGGTGGGGGAGGGGGGGTGGACCCGTCCGACTCCACTTTTGGATAGTGTGCCGTGGTTCCATTCCATTGTGCTGTTTGACGCTCGGCGTAACCCTCGGCGCACTGCCACTCCAACATCCAATCACAGAGCTTGAGGACTAATCACAGGGTTTGTCAAGCAAAGCGGAGAGAATACTTACTTCCGGGTGTAACATTCTCAACTACTATAAGCTGCTCCGACCCTCGGTCCTGACGGATTCCAAAAGTCCGACATTATACAATCAATCAAACAAATAAACACAAGGATAATTGTGTCTTATTGTTGAGTAAATAACACTGTGTGGTTTAGAAAATAATACAAAATTAGAAGTACGAGTTGGGAGTGAGAATGTGTTGGTATTTACCCTGCATTATGCACATGTTACTAATAAAGGATTATTTTATTGTATGAACTCTATTTACAATGTATTCACATTAATAGTTCATAATCAACGAATGACAAAATGCAGTGACAAGAAAACAACCATTGTATAGCACTTGTTTGAGTAATAAGAGGCAGTTTAATATAAAGGCAAGGCAATTTATTTTCATACACATCAGCAAGTCAAAGCGCTTTAAAAACAGAAGTACAAAATATAAAACACATTTTCACATTACTATGAACTCAGTCGGGCGAAACAAGTGCATAGTTTCATATTGTTGTCATATAGTGTTTTATAATGTCTTTATTTTGTATGGCTTTAAGTGTGTTTTAAATGTGTTTTGTCATTATTATGGCGTGCACCAGCGTGTGGACGTGACACGTCGCTTGTGAAAGAGCTCTCCAGTGCCTCTGTGTTGCTTGGCAGAAACCTTTATAGGTCTTCTTCCTCAGACTCAGGGCTAGTGTAGTCATTGTCATCCGACTCCTCAATGTCCTGCTGTGATTGAAGATCATGGCATTCCATAGCGGCTACACCGCTGTACGCATATACAGCCTGTTTGTGTTGGCTTTTGAGGAAGTGCCACCTCCGACTGAGGACACTCATGAGCCCATGTGCAGCATCCTCTGTCAGGTCACCGAAATCTGTAGAGGAATAATCACACAGCAAAAGGGCTCAATGTAAACAAACCATGACAATTGCAAATCTCTTTGCATTGTACAATGCTGCATATGTAAAAACACTTCAAAATAGGTAAATCCATCTTAAACTGAAGGATGTTACTATATATTGGGTGCCAAATGGGACATGTTGATTAATATTTGATATAGTGCTTAACAATTAGTCAATAGACAGAAAATAATCGATTATGATCTTGATAATGAATAGTTTCAGTAATTTACTATTTCACTTCGGCCTGACAGTGACAGATGTGTTCTACTTATGTAAGACATGCAATGTGTTGAAGAGTGGATGAAAATATTCAAATGTTAAGATCTCAGACATACTGCTGGTTTTGATGCCCTCCAAAGTCTGTCCTCTGAGTGCTTCCACTTCTTGCACTTCCTTCAGAAGGAACATGATGTGCTGCGACATCTCTTTCACCAGGATGCTCTGCTCCTCCTCCAAACGTCTGACCAGCATTACCTGGTCAAAGACAGACCTCTTCAACCTGAAGGTGTTGCCTTTAGGTTGAGGAAAGGAATGGAGTAGTGGACAAGGAATATTTATTCATATATTATATTATTACAGAATGATTTTCATTTCTGAGACACAAATCTTTGTAGCGATAGCATTGGTTCTCTATAATGTAAACAAATAACAAATATTATATATTTGCAGGTATCACCATTGCTTTTTCTGCCCCACAATAAACTGTCATATTTTGGATAAGACTAAAAAAACAACAAGCCAAACTAGCAATTATCCTACCATTTCCATGCCTCTCCCATGGTAGGATGTAGCCCTCTGTCAGACTGCAAGCCAACTCCTCGTCAATCGGTTCTTCCTGCACTCCGGTGTTGTATTGCACAACTTTTTCGCGAAGCTTCTTCTTCAGCTCTGTCATTCTCTTCCTCTTTCTTTGCCTTGCCTGGTTGCTGTCTGCAAAGTGAAACGGAAACAAAACTGTGTCATGGTGCCAGAATGTTTTTGTTGTTTTTGAAAGGTAATTTCAATAACTACTTTTGACAACAAACCATGCTGACGATACAGATCTTGCTTCCTGCGCTAAAGAGTGACGGTGATGTTCTCAATATCCACCCTCAGTCCTTCAGTACACCCTGGGGCGTAGACTCTGTCTAAATAGTTGCAAAAAAACAATTGGAGAAGAGATACAATCAGTGACAGTCTCAGTTTCAACATATAGCCAACTTATATTGTGTTCTAAACTTACAGTAATTAACAGATGTATATATGGAATACCTGTGGTATGTCTTACCTGTGACCGCCCATTGCCTGACATCATACACCCACTGCTGTATGGTCTCCTGATCAAGGTTGTGCTCCTTTTTGAAGTCGCTGAAGCTGGCAGCTTCCACCTTTGCCCTCTCTGTGATCTTTACAAAAAAAAGAAAACGTCAGAGCAAAAGCGCCATGCAACACCATAATGCAAAGAACACCAGTTTTCAGTACTAGACCTTCAGAAGAACAGTTGAAACATTACATGACACCATCTGACTTGCAAGAGGAAGTGTGGATAAGGGAGAACATAATGTATATAGCTATGAGGTTACATTGCAGACATCCTTCATAAATATGTAATGTCAGATGAGAAGACAATTGTAATTTGCCCTTACTTTGACATATCTGTGGGCTAAAACTTGATGAAGGTTGTCCCTCTTCCTTCTGTTCCAACCCATGGCCTGTTGAGTGAGCATGTTCACTCTTCCTAAAGGCCTCTACACACCGGCCCGACTTTGGGAGTCAGAGGCCGTCCGAAGCCGTCAGAGGCAGTCGGATTCGCGTCGCACTACTCAGGTTGGTGTGTCGTCTCTTTACGGCACATTTTCAACCCTCCCGCCTCCTCCCGCCGCCGATTCAACATGTTGAATCGGCGGCGGGAGGCCGCGGGAGGCCAAAGAACGTCGGGACAAATCAATCACTCTGATTGGCTGTTCAGCTTAGCGAATCAGTGCATCAGAAGTGAAGCGGAAGTGAGGGACCAAAACAAACGATAAGAAGGCACACACAGACGGCTAATCTTCCTCATTTTCATCTCACCCGGACGCAAGAGTTTCTTTTTTATCATGACGGCATGGAATGAAGAAAGTGAAGACCAACTGATTAGGCTGTGTTTGTTTGTTTATATTACTAAGTCTGTTCTTCTTCTCTCGGTGTATAAAACGCAGTCTGTCTTCCGGTTGTTGCCTCTTTTGAATGACGAATACACACTACCGCCGCCTGCTGTAAGGAGAGTTATTGCCACTCGTCGGCTGAAGTATTTGCGGTGTGTTCGTAGGCGGCGGCTTTATCCGACGAAGCCAACGAAGCCTGACGTAGCTGACGTAAAAGTCGGGACGCCTTCGGTACGCGTTCTTTGGTCTCAGGTTGGTGTGTAGAGACCTTAAAAAAGACAAAATATATATCCACAAACAAAAAAGTAAGTATTCACATCAAAAAGGCAATACTGAGTGAGAAACCTGATAGACATGACTAAACCCAATTGTTAAAAGGTTGTTGAACTGGTAATTACAGTAAAGTAATACACCAATAATGGTTTTAAGGAGGGAACTCTCTGTAAAATACTTATCAGGGCTGCCTTATCACAGTGTGTAGTGTTAATACCAACCTGCTTTTGTCATGTATTTTGTGACCAGAGCTGCCCTGGAGAGAAAGCTGTTCACCTATAATGAATGTTACAATTAATGATCGGTCACCATTACATAACAATATTACCTACACATCATAGATCTTGAACTGGATGGTTTAAGAGAAAACATGAGTACTGACTTCCTACAATATGCATGCATTTAGTGTTGCTGAACATATGAACTGCCTATCTTTCATTTTAACTCAGACATAAAGGATATGCTTTAAACCAGGGCCAGTCAAATCCTCTGGAAAAACTCCAGTTCCACATTTTTGTTCCACTCCATCGCCGAGGCCCTTTAGCCAATATTAGAACTCTGTGTTGAAGACTGTCTTTACAACACGTGCAAATACATGCATTTAAACATATTTTTCGAGCATGCACCTCCACTATCCAACTGTGCCGGGGACAGCTAATGTCATTTACCTGTATAAACTATAAATGCTATCCAGCTAAAAACTTTGACCGGAAGGCCGGAGGCTGCTAGCTGCACGTGGCCGCTACCCGCTATCTTGCGCGTAGCCTATTGTAAAAGCTAAACACACTACAAAACTCAACCTAATATCCAGGAATGAAACGCTATAGAGACTGTGCTACAGTGGAATAAATAAAAGCAATATTATTTCGTGTTTTAAAGAAATAAACTCCCCTTGATTTTAGATACTTACTGTAGTCCGTTGTCAGATGAAATGAATGAAAGTGAGGTGCAACGTGACGTAGCCACGTTACGTTACGCACAGGTAACGTAACGTGGCTACGTCACGTTGCCGTTAAGCGCGACGTAACGTTGCCGTGGTAACGACGGAATCTTCTTCTGGTTTTGTTGTTATAATAAAATTATTATTATTACTATTAAACAAAAAGCATTTCAAATACAGTCAGTAGCCATTGTAATTCAGATGTGGGGGAGTGGTTTTCACCATCATTATCATCATTATATATTTTTTAAATGACTAATTTGGCCTACAATACCCCTTTATTGATCGAATAGGAATTTTCAGGGGTGAACGTAACTTTTTTGCCCTGGTTCTCAAAGGAGCACCTGGAGATGTTGCTTGGTGCGCATCCTTAAAATGAAATAAACCGGACCTTTGAGGGGTACTTGACTTTATGAACGGGGGGGGGGGGGGGGGGTTAATGAGCACGCTCATGAAGCCTCGCAGCAGGGTTACTGTGCGGAGCGCATAATGCAGACCCTTCACGATAGCGAGGGGTAGAGCGAGGGATCGCAGATGCTCGCGGACGGATTAAAAAAATTAAACCTAAATAGCTCGCGAATTATACTTTGGCGGCCGTAATATACCTGGGCGGCCTGATATAATTGTCTTTTAAATAACCTAAACTAAAGGGAACAATCTATTTGACACAGCTGAAGCTCTGGCCTTCCTTAAAAAATAACTCATTAATAAAAATCACAGTTGTATTACACACAATGCACTGTTTTTTGAGAACAAAAATTGGTAAATAATGCACCATAATACATTCTGACGAAAGATAAAAATTATTATGAATACAAATAAAATAAAAGAAGCCTCCCGTGAGTTACTACAAGCTATAAAGTAGATTTAAAAAACGTTTTACAGAATAAAAAGCTCACTGCAGGACGTTGTAGAAATGCGTGTGTGCACCACGACAAAGGAGCCTCATTCACTTTACATTGGCTGTTTTGCGTGGTGCTGACACGTAAATGTAGCACAATTCGTGACTCCACCACGCATTGCGGTGTTAAGGAGTCGTGGTGGAGTCACGCATTCTGGTGAGACCAGGTTAACCTTTTAACTGGATACAGAAAAGATGGAGTGAGTGGAATGAAAGCTATCCATGGCTTTCATAACAAAAAAAAATGTGGATATGAGATTTGCAAAGAGGCAAAAAGTATATTGATCTCTCTGCTGCTCGCAGAAAAATCCACCGGAGTGCACCTTCACAAAAAAGGATTCAGGGAAAAGTCAGCATTGATCAAGAATAACCTGCGGAAAAAATTTATAATCACCATAAGAGCCAGGCAAACGAAAAAAAGCGATCGATAAGGATTTCGAGAGGAGAAAAAAAGATTTCCAAAACAAGCTATTGGCGATCAATGTTGATCTAATGCAGGAAGCATATACATATTTCAGGTCTGCCTATATGATTGCCAATAAAATAAATAAATAGGGCTCCCCGAAAGCAAATGGGTAATTCGAACACTGATTCAATCTCATTAGCTACAGCATTTTTGAAGCTTGTGAAGGGAAGATGACAGCTCTCACTCGCCACTCTGCTGGTTCCGCAGCGCCGCTTCCCCTCCCTCCGCTGAATTATGAATGTAAGGCTATAGTAATCATAGATAACACGGCAGGGTCCGTTACAGTTTGTTTTGGCTGGCTCCTGCATGTGCCATCGACCTCTGCAGCTCATCCAGAATGCAGCGGCTCGTCTGGTCTTCAACCTTCCTACATTTTCCCACCCACAACGCTCCTCCGCTCCCTTCACTGGCTCTATGAAACCTAATGTACTTATATGATTCTGTTTTCTTCAAGTTTGTATCTTCTTGGTCGAATGCACTTATTGTAAGTTGTTTTGGATAAAAGCGTCAGCTAAAGGAAATGTAATGTAATGTATTACCAGTCAATGTTTCTGCACTAGCACTGTGACAGGGCACATTTAACAGCAGCTAAAGATATTTTAAAATGTTCAAACAGTACTAAGTGAATGTGATTGATATATGGCTGCATATAATTTTTGTGTTTTAAAAGCACACCAATTAGCATGTATAAAATGTATTACAAATGGAAATATAGTCATTGAAAGCGGTTAGCTAGATTTATATGCAATATAGAGATAGAGAGAAATGTGCGCTCAACTGCAAATCACAATCATAGCGTATATGTAAAATATTCTTCTTTAGATTTCGGTATGTTCTCTTCTGTTGCACCTGTGTTTCTCTGCCAGGGACAACTGAATAGCTATATTCAGAACTGTTATGTATAATATACAGAAAAAGAGTGCAGGATTAGAGCCAGAGCTTATCAAACCTGCTTCTGAATCACCAGCTTTCTTAGTGACAACTTATTGGGGGTAATACAAAGCATTTAATGTATCTGGTTAACCTAATTGTGCCTGTTTAGTTATTATACCCCATCAAAAATATATTATGTAAGGTTATGTAGCTGTATATCAACTAAGTATACTACATCCTAATGTGCACAGTGGAAGGGTGCAGGGTGTATTAAACATGTCAGCCTGTAGGAGCCACTGTGGAGCTAAACACGTGAAGTTGTGTTTATACCCCAAATCTGTACATTTAGTCTGTAGTCTGGGTATCACTTTTCATGCAGAGACATACAGTGCGTTAAGAGCAGAGCTTCAGTTAGCCACTTCTGCTCTTCCACTGTTTACAGATCCATCCCCACTGTCCACGAAACCAAGGTATTAGCGCTACGTTCTTAAACAAGGAGGGGCCATCACATGGACGTAATACAATACAATTGCTCATTTATATTTCCAATTATCTTTATAAGGTACTTAACCTAATGGCCGACAAGTGTGCAGTGGAGACTAGAATTAGTTGAATGAGCGGTTGAAAGTTGTGTTATATTACATTACTAATTTGTGTGCTCAATTCGCTTAAATACTTTTGTAATTAGGGTTAAGGACAAGCAGAATTTTATGATCTCAGCAAATTGTCCTCAGAATGAAGAAGAGGGATGGTTTCCTTTGTTGCTTCCTGCCTTTAATGAGTGTACAGATTCATTTGTTCACCACTTTACACACCATCTGCGAGCGTGGCCTCTTTTGTTCCTCGATCCTTCTTCTGTCTCCAGTCAATTGATTCATTACAACTGGCCCACTTCTATGTACACATACACTCTCTTTCTCTCTCACACACACGTACATGTTATGATCTCATCATTTTGCCTGGGAATCCTTGAGATGTAGAGACAATGGATTTGAAACGTTGCGTGTAATACAACGAAGCAGAGCTGCCACTGTGCTTAAGCATATAAAACCTCTCTAATCCTCATATATGTATTTGTGTCTGTGTTGCCTTGACCTTTTATCCGAAAGCAGAAGAAGAGGGAAGATAAACCAAACAAATGTAAAAATCCTACTTCAGCTTAATTTAATCTAGCATTGTTGAATTCTTAAACACTTTTTTTAACCACTATCTCGTTATGTGCGCTGTGCAATTAAAGTGAACAAAGTCGTGGATCTGTTGCACCTAAAACCTCCAGGGACCGCTCGTTTTACATCTAAAACACACACTTAACTAATTAAAGATTCGAATGGCATTGCCTTTGCTAAATGCAATGACAGCAGAGGAAACACTAAGAAGTGCGAACATTCAGGAGCAATTAGGCTGATGGAAATGGGATCTGTGATAGTGAATGAGGTCAGTGGCTAAATGGGATCAAACAAACTCTTCTCCTTCTCATTAAAAGTAGGAAATTAATTCCTCTAAACAGGGCCTTTGATTGGACCTCTCACATTAATTTCCAAGTAATAGAGCTTCAACTGCATGTTTATAGATCCTGTGTCTATATCTCAGGCCTGTGCTGTATAATAAAACCATAAGAAACATTTGTTCCCCTATTTTTTTATATATTTTTTTTAATTTAAATTTTAAAGGGGCCCTATTATGCTTATTTTCAGGTCCATATTAGTATTTAGTTCCTACTGTGAATGTCTTCATGCAAAAAACTTTAACCCTATTCTTAGCCTTTGCAGACCATTTACAGCCACAAAACATATATAACGCTGTTATGTTCCCCTCCTGGACTAGGGGTACAAAGGGAAGTAGCAAAATATAAAATACAGGGTTCATACACTTTTTCACAATGATTTTCAATGACTTTTCAATGACTTCTCCAGATCTTTACCTAATTTCCGACCGAAAAAAAGATGCTCTTTCTCAGCGGTACCACTGAAAATGGTTTATTTTAACATGACAGGAAAATAAGGTCTGCATATGAAACATGTTGTGCCTATCTAAAACAAAATCAGATAGTTAGTAGCTTCTACACGCTAAAGCAACTGTAGTCAGGGATGCAACTAATCAGTATGAAAAAGGGGACAAGCAAGAGCCCCGACCCCCCCACCCACGGAATCGGCTTTAAAATGAGGAATAACAGAGGATTTAGCAGTCAGAACAACTAAAGCAGCAGTGTTAATAATAACAGAAACGCTAAAGAGTCACATCTAATAGAAATATATAAAGCATTTATTTATTGTAGCAGTCAGTTTATAATTTTGGCAGCACTGTTGAGCATTTGGAAAATGTATTTCATGCCTCTGTGCAAAGCTAGTCTTTCTATCTTTTAGCCAGCGGTGTAAAGTAACCAATTTCATGAACTCAAGTACTATACTTGGGTAAAATGTTGACATACTTTTGACTTTACTTAAGTATTTCAATGTTTCGCTACTTTGTTCTTCTACTCCTCTACAGTTCAGAGGTAAATGGTATTTAATACCTTTTAGTTACTTCACAGATCTGGATGAATGATGTGAAATATAATCAAGTGTTAATCAGACTTTAGTTCCACCTGGAGTAAATCCTCAAGATACCCTGCGTATACAAAGTCATTCAAACTAGCTGCACCTTTACCAGCTTTGAGAACACTTTCATGATCAATCATTATAAAACATATCATATATATTATTCTGAAAGGACCAATCTGCACATCACTACTTTACTGTCGCTACTTTCACTATATTTTGATGCTAATACTTTTCTACTTTTACTTGAGGAACATTTT